>JARHVA010001163.1:3552500-3796273 GCA_037957365.1 Torreya grandis | reverse complement strand
TAATATATCTTATTCAAAATCCTGTGAACATGATCTTCAATAGGAAACATACCCTTAAAAAGTCCTTCAATCTCTTGAAGGATTTCAATATATTGCTATCAATTATATTTATCCTCTTCTCTTTGACCAACATGAATAAGATAAAATTGAATATTACCTTCCTCTTTCTCATCAAGAACCATAGGGTTGTCAAGAATTTTAAGTGTTTTTATGCAGTCATGAGGTTGAAAGGAAACTTATTCAAGTTAATTTTCTTCGCCATTGTGCAGTTTTTCAACTTTAACTTGCTCACCTAGAGAGCTTCAACTTCAAGTCTATTTGAAACCTTAACAATCTTGGATGATATAGGATCTTCTTCATGAAACACACTATCAAGGACAACTTCAAGAGTTTATTCAAATTGTCTAATAAGGGGTGTAGGCTTTTGAAAATCCTCAAACTCATTTCATATCTCCTTAAACCTTAGCCACAGGTCATCTTGGTCTATTAAGTTAGCATTAGCTTTAACATCTATTGGTTTTTTTAAAATAAATATCTTGATCAACCTCTTCATCATCTAAAGGTAGAAACATAGGAATTCTCTTCATGGTTATATAAATATTGATCTAGATCATCTCTTTTGTCACTCAATAAGAATTATTTGTGTTTGTCTTCACTAAGGGGAGTACCAATAGTGAGATCTTCATCATAGATACTTGAGTTTTCTTCTTCATCAACTACAACTATAGCTTGAATCTCTTCACTTTAATCTCATATTATAGGTTATTCTTTAATAAGGGATGTGGTGGGAGGGTGATGAATAGGTTCATGGGATGGAGAGGTAGTATGAGGTGTGGTGTATGACTCATGGATGGGATTGGGAATGGAGGATTCTTAAATGGATTCTTGGAGAGATAAAAATTGGAGTTGGTCAATGGGAAGATAAATCTTCCTCAATAAGAAGTTCATTTTCCTCATAACCTTCTTGAGGATCTTCAATACTTATAAATTGATCCTCAACCTCTTTATTTTCCCATCTCTCTAATATATCTATCCACCATTGGATAAAAATTCTCATTTCATACAACTCATCATTGATGGAATCTTAGGTTTTATCTTCAACTAACTTCCACATACCCATCAAATTCTTGAATAGACTCTCTCATCTACTTTATGAGATGAATAGGGATCACATCAAGTTCTCCTATCACATGTTCTCATCACCACTTTTAGTTTTATTAGATTTGGCTTAAGTGTCAACAAGGATTTGGATTGAGATGGAATTAAAGTAGGAAAAAAATAGATTGGACTATTGTAAGTCATGGTAAATATATTAAGGTGTTTAATTATATATTTTATGAGAATGTAGGACAACCATAAAGATTGATGTGACTCATGACAAGGGCTGATAAGAATCAAAGTGAGGTTGATATGGATCATTAGAGTTGGTAGGAGTTATATTGAGGCTGATAGGAAGGTATATCTTCTTCAAAAGGAAATTAATTTTCCTCATAGCCTTCCTCATATCCTTATTCATAGCCTTCTTGAGGTTCTTTGACAAAGGGATGATGAAAAACATCATGGTCATGTAGAGGGAGAATAGGCTAACCATAGGGCTAACATGACTCATAAGGAGGGTAACAAGCTTGATATATATATTGAGGAACATAGTTAGGGTCATGAAAATGATGATAAAGAGGTATAAAATATAATTTATATTCACACCCCTAGCCATTACAACTTCATGAGTCCAAATGAAAACACGAGATTATCAAATACTTTTCATAATAAGTACTTGGGCTACTAGAACTAGTTGATTACATTTACAATCACTATTGGTGTTCTTTGAATGCCTCCAAAGGCTGATAAGTATAATAACACACCAAGAATTCCTCCATAACTTTGGACCTTGTTCCCACCAAGTGTGCCAAAAATATTATCACTCAAATTTTCACCCTTAGATAGGTAGTTTAAGCCTACTCAAATTAATTAAAAAAATGGGATTACGCCTAGACCCTATGGGTTATCTATAGTAAGGGTAAACCTATAGATTTAAGGGATAAATCTCTTGGTATATCTATTTAATCTCATCACCTATGCTACTTATATTTTTGAGATGAAAAGGGATAGAAAAATATGAATGAAAACTAACCTAATGAGGTGATTCATCAAATGTAAAATTAATCACTACCAACCAACTATAATTTCACTTCAAATAAGAGCCTAACTTGTATATTACACTAATCCAAATATGCATTTCTATATAATTATTTCTCATGGAGGTTTGTAAAGCAAGATTGAGTTAGGAGGACTAAACAAGAGATCATGACATGAAACTAGTGAAGAGACAACTCACTAAAACCCATACACTCTTCATTTGAAAACATCAAGAGGACATTTAAAAATAATTTCAAAATTGAGCATGAATGTTAACAAGGACAACATTCCAAGGAAGTAAATATATCACTTAATAAGATCAACTAGTCTAACATGCACATTGAAATAGTTTATGATAAAACCAAGTTGTTATTAATTTATGAAATGATGTAAAATAGGCAGGCTTCACCATAAACTAGGGTGAAGGATATACACTTATCCAATAAAGGCTTGGTATATATCATAAGTGAGATAGAATAATAAAAGGGCATAGGGAGGGGAGAGAGAGAGAGAGAAGAGAGAGAGAGAGAGAGAGAGATGAGAGAGAGAGAGAGAGAGAGAGAGAGAGAGAGAGAGAGTGAGAGAGAGAGATGACAAGTGTATCATTAGTTAAAAACAAGAGACGATTTATGTAACTACCTCAAAAGGTCCTAAATTCCATGTGTATCTCCTTTGAAGATCTCTCTTTTTCTATAAGTGGCATTGTAGTTAGAATTCCTGGTTGACACCTTGATTAGCTCTCCAAAATTATGATTTACTTTGGCTTATTGAATGAAAAATGGGCCCTTTTTGATGGTTATATAATTCTATATTACACCTTTTATCTGATATTTACACCTATAAAATTACCCCTTCATGTTTTCTTTGATACATCACTTCATTCCCTTGGTTAGGTGTCTAGAGGACTCTTCATCTCCTTAGGCAAATCTTGCATACAAATGTCAAAACATGAATTTTTATTATTAATATCATAACATATTTATTATTGGCATATTAAAATCATATCATACCTATAACAATCCATTTTTAAGTCTCAAACATCCCCGAGAATTCATTCTACACCAAAAGCCCCAAATTGGCCTTATTCCTTATAGCCCCTAAAATCATGAAAACTTCCTTGTTTAGAATGTTTTATAGATGATATTAAGAAAATGGATGAATATTATATGACCCATTATGGCCTTATATCTTTATGTTTAATTTTAGGATAAAAAATGAGTGGAGATATCCTTTTTTTTGTTGCTCTCTCGTAACTAGGTCTTTATTAGGTGTCCCTACCTTAAGACTAAGAATTAACTATAAAAGATTATCACACATTAAAACCCATAAATAAAATTTTTATTCAATTATATGACCTCATCCCCATTCTCCATTTCATTTATTAAGTTTTGACACCTTGTACTAACATCCTAAATAACATAAAATAGCCTTTTTTTACCTATTCTATATAGTTTCATATAATATTATACAAACCAATGGCATGGGGTGGTGCTTAGGGGATTATTGAAAATTTTTAAGTTTATTTTAAATTTTAATCAATCCATTTATAGGAATATAAATCCATTTCACTTTCATTAGGTCATTTTGGCCTCGTAGGCATCCTGAAAGTGCCTCAAGGTCTTAACAATTATTCATATAGCTCAGGACACCAATCCTCCAAAAAACTCCAAAAAATTCAAGTAGATTATGGTAGATAACTACCCATATTATCCCAAGGTCCCATGAAACATATCTATAATGTACCAAGCAAAATAAGATAGATTTTTAGGTTGGCAATAGACATTTTGTAAGGGCTAAGAGAGAATTCTTGAAGTTTTTATGACTCTAATAAATTTATGGAGTTAAATGAAAACCTAATTTACTTTCCCCTATGGTTTTTCAGCCCTTATATCTCTGTTATCTCCATTTTAATATCATTAGTCAATCCTAGGGTTCTTAAGCCAACTTGCTTAACTTACCTTAGTTGACTGTATTTGTCTATTTCTCTCACTGTCAGGGGTATAGAAATTCATAATATATTTGACCATGTTTTTCACTGTATTCTGAGGGTTTATATTGTCTTAAATTCACTTCAATAGTCCATCTCCTCAATTGACTACCTTTTAGGCATGCCTATGCAATTTGGCCTATGCAAGGTCTAAATAGAACCTAGTGGTGTTTTTCTCCATTTCATGATAGGTATGAGGGTTAATGAATTTATCCATCATCATGGAGTCACCATATTATAATTAAAATAGACTTCATAACATTTCAAATAATTAACTTCACTTAGCAAGATAGGACTGTGTCACAACTATATGATTAACTGAATATGAATAATTTCAATGACCCTATTTGATCATTTATTATGTTCCTTGCTTAGGAATTTTTTGATATTGATGACTTTATAACCTTAATATATTTTATAACATTCAAAAAATCATACACCACTATCTCAAAATTTGGAAGACCCTTAGTCACTTAAGTAGACCTATAGGTGACCATGTACCTATGTGTATTCATTTGTAACGGTTAACAATCTTGGAAGAAAACAATGAAATTATCATGGCACTTATCAATAACCAATCTCATTTAGAGTTATTTATAGTCTTATATAAGGTTTAATTCCAATTTTTATATCACTTTAAACCCCTATCTTTTATCCTCAAATCTAGACATGTACTTGAGTGTTTTAGGCATGTATACTCTACCTTATCTAACCCTTATTGGCTCTATCTTGAATTCAAGTCTAGTTTTTCATTGGTTTTAATGTGTGCTCCTAAATTTAGTGATTTAAACCCCATTTCTTGAATGAAATCTATCCTAATTTTATCTTGAAACTCACCTGCATTGTTGTAATGATCTTGATATTAAATATATGCAGAAATACCCTTAAGGTAGGGAAACACCATATAATACTCCTTTAGGAAGGAATAACTCCACAATGTCTCTTCGAGGGGATGACCTCCAATATCCTCATACAATAGAAGACTCAATGCTTACCTGATATCCTTACCATGATAATCATCTCCTATATCTATACATCTATCTAACCCATGGATGGGTAACCTCCTAATCCAATGTAGGACCATTACCCAATGTATTACTTCTAGAAGTTACTCTATTATCCTAATATATTGTACCCATATAAATAAGGGGATGTGAGCCACATGTTGGCATCTCCATTAACCCATATACCTCAATATATCATATCCCTAGGTACATAGCATTCCTTCCCTCCTTGACATGTTTTGTCCTTGAAACATAGGAAGAAACCAAATAATGAGTGTGCTTCAAATCATTGCACACCTATCTCCAATCTCGATCATCTAGCCATCCATATGTGATCTTGGCAGGTGATAGCTCTCCAAGCTTGTTTCCAAATTTTATTGTTCTCCTCTGATTTTGTTCATGAGCATAATTATACTGCTTTGGTGTTCAAGCATAATTATTCCTCTTTTTATTCCATGTACCATATTCTACTGTGCTACTCTGATTCCAACCATGACCATAGTAGGTATTCTTCCATGCATAGTCATAGTGTTTTCCCCATTCATTCCATGTGCCATAGTATTTTTTCTTTGGATTCCATGCATATCCATAATGATTGGAAATTTTATTTCCTTTATAGACAAAATTATTGTTGTTATGACACTTCCTCACCTGGTTCCATGATTGTTTCCTCTCATGATGATGTGGGTGTCTATATACATCAACCTTTTCCAATACTTTGACCTTATCCACCTTTTCTTCTACCTCTTCCACCTTTTCCTTCTTTGTCTCTTGAGTAGATGAAGTGTTTATTTATAGTGTGTATATATCTATATCATCTAAATCTTCATCATGTTCTTCATCACTTGTTTCCATCTTATCCTCGTGATCTACCTGGATTGTTATTGGTGCCTTTTTCACTATGATATCTTGTAAAGTGATCTTCTTTTTCATATACCAAAAATTCATGAACTTTTTCTGAATATTAATATTCATTGTTCCCAAAGTCTCTAACCATGGATATCCAAGAACTATATCCATATCATCCATATCCAAAGCATAAAAATCTGAATGCAAAACATATTTTTCCATAATGAGCTTCAGATATTCAAACAATGAAATATTCTTACAATCTACTTGAACCTCTTTGATATTCTTTGCTTGAACATGTAGATGCTTGGCCACATTCATGTTAATGAAGTTATACTTGCTAGTAGGGTTTATGGACACAACCACCTTCTTTTGAATGCATCCATGAAATTTAAAAATTGACTCGAATTTATTTGGAGCCAAATTATTTGAACCCTTCTTTTCTTCTTCTTCTTCTTCTTCTTCATCTACTTCTTCTTCTATTACTTCTTCTACTTCTTCTTCTTGATCTTCTGATGATTCTTCTATTTATTCTTATTCTTTTTCTAATTCTTCTTCTTCTACTACTACTACTTCTTCTTCTACTTCTTGTTTTCTATCCCATCAATCTAAAAATATCTGTTCTAATTCTTGCCATGAAGAAGACCTTTCTGTACAACTCAACTGATCAAACCAATCTAGTGCAAGCCCAGACAAAAAAGGAGTTAATTGTCTTTGCCTAAAAGTTTTTATAAAATGAATCTTCAAAAGGAGCCACCATTCTTTAACATCAATATCATCTTCCCCTGAGAATATTTTCAACTCCATGATCCACAAAAAAATTAAGGTTAATGAAACCCTAAAATGTCAAAACTGATCCATAAAATTGAAAAAAAATCACTCAAAACAGGTCCAAAAATTCTGAAATTTTGACTGCATTTCTCTTAAATCTGCTTACATCTCTAGTAAAAATTTCAAAAAAAATTTCCCTATATTTTGGAAGATATAGCGAGATTATTATAAAACCTAAAATAGAAATAAATCCCTCAAAACAAATCAAAACATTCTGAAATTTTTACTACGCTTCTCTTATATTTTCTTACATCTCCAGTAAACATTTTGAGTACAAATTCCCTATATTTCAGAATATATAGTGAAATTAGGGTTTCATTCCACACAAATTACCCAAATCGAAGCTCTGATACCACTTGTAATGATCTTGATATTCAATATATGTAAAAATACCCTTAAGGTAGGGAAACACCATATAATACTCCTTTAGGAAGGAATAACTCCACAATGTCTCTTCGAGGGGACAACCTCCAATAGCCTCTTACAATAGAAGACTCAATGCTTACTTGATATCTTTCCCATGATAATCATCTCCTATATATATATATACATCTATCTAACCCATGGATGGGTAACCTCCTAATCCAATGTGGGCCGACCATTACCCAATGTACTACTTCCATAAGTTACTCTATTATCCTAATATAGTGTACCCATATAACAAATGGGATGTGTGCCACATGTCGGCATCTCCATCAACCCATATACATCAATATATCATATCCCTAGGTACATATCAATTGCCCTAATAGACCTATAGTTATCTATTTAGGATAGTGTGACTATATTTAAGGATTTGAATGTGTGTTAGAGGTTTCCTAGTTTTTTTTATTAATACTTTATGAACCTCCAAATAGATTTTTCATGTTGTGTTTTATTTCTTAATACCCTTCTCAATGCCCTGAAAGTCTAAACTCCACCAACATCACTATTCAAGGCATTCTTCTGCATAGAAGGTTGTAGGTGACTAATTGAGCCTATATATTTGAGTTAACCCTCTTCAAATCCACCATGAAATTATAATAGTGGTATAATTTATCAATAGGTCATATTTACTTCCCTAAATTCAATTATAATTCTTATGTATTTTTGTAACCTTTGTATTCACTATCCACACACACACATAGCCCCATGTAAAGGCATTAGGTTTGTTAGCTTTCCATCAGCACTCTTTGTATTTGGGTGATTTATAAATCCTCATTAGTATATTAATCTTATAAATATTGAAACAATCATGATGATTTCATGCCTATAATTTCAAATTTTAATGTTGACAATGTTAGATTTCTCTTGGAGTTGTAGACCTATAGGTCTACAGACCTGTACGTCTGCAACCCTATGTTTTGGAATTTGAATATTGAAAACATGGTTATTAGGACTTAAATTCCATTTTTTTATACATAAACACATAATAATAGGAAAAAAATCTCTCAATATCCTTATAAAGGCATATTAAAACCCATGCAAATCAGCTTTTTATGCAGACACACAAGAACACAATCCAGAAGGTGAATGAAGGTATAATCCTTTTAAAAATAGTATGTAATGTTTATCTAATCATAGGTATATTAATGTATTATTATTATTTTATAAAATAATTAAGGAAAACTTAGATGCATTAGACCATTTGGATAAAACTAAAACACATAAGTATTGATAGTCACTTGTAAATTATGCAAAAGAGAAGATTTTCTTGCCAACATACCATCCACACATGCCAAACTAGTAGATAAATATTTATTATTTATATACAAACCTCTAAAAACTCACCCTAATTGGTTTCATGCTGACAAATAGTTCACAATTACACTAGAGTTTCACAAAATATAGCCTATGGGGATTTTAATCTTTAAAAAGTAATCTAACTACTTAGCAATTGTTCAAAAAGATAATTATCTCAATCCAATTAATAATTCCAGAACTTATAATTGGATAGGGTTCCCAAATTATGGATAAAATCTTATCCCTAAACTCCACTTCTATGTCTTATACCATGTAGATGAAAATGGCCTTAAAGAGCTTTTGTGTGTGTGTGTGTGTGTGTGTGTGTGTGTGTGTGTGTGTGTGTGTGTGAGAGAGAGAGAGAGAGAGAGAGAGAGAGAGAGAGAGAGAGAGAGAGAGAGAGAGAGAGAGAGAGAGAGAGAGAGAGAGAGAGAGAGAGAGAGAGAGAGAGAGAGAGAGAGAGAGATTTATGAAACTTTTAGACTTAAAACTTCTTCCCATGATTTTTTATAACCTATGGAATATCAAGGAACACCTCTAAAATGGTTTTACCTAAAAATGATTTCAGCAAGTCCATGCAAGTCTTTAAACTCCTCTCTTTAGAATTAAAAATTGAGATTATAATCTTTATCTAGCTTGTTGATAGGTGTGGCAATTTTGTAACTTATCCAAGGTCCTTGGAAGGTGTTTGGTATGGAATTTTCATGTAGGTAACTTTGACATACATTGGATTTAGCCAAAAATCACTTTTTCCTCCTTTTTTTACTACTTTAAAGTTCATAAATGAACCTTAAATACTCTGAAACATCATGAAATGCTATTTGAAGATGATTAATATAGGAAATGACTTTGATAAAATCCTAACACCTAGGCCACCACTTGACTAAGCCTTATGTCTTGATGACATGTTTAGATCGCTATATGACCAAAACAAAACATTACCTTAACTTCTCCAAAATAACCTTAAGAAATAATAATAAGGTTTTATGAAGACTTTTAGGGACCATATAAGGTATTAAATAAAAAACATAACAATATAATGAAAGTTTCATCCTAGATGGGTTGACCAATTTTGACTTGAGGTCAAAATTTGGTTAATAGTATCTTAGTGCATGTCTTTTGAAACTTTAGGTTAAAAAAATCATGAACTCATGAGGAGCCCTCCTAATGGTTGTGAGTTGTTTAACTAGGGATAAGTGATCATATTTTTTCTCAAACTACCTACAGAAGTCTACACCTAAGTCATCCCAAGAAGTAATCGAGTTTAAAATAAGGTTTCTATACCACTACAATGTTTTTCCTTTAAAGGACACAAGTAAATGTATAACAATGTTCTCTTAGATAACATTATTAATAGAACAAAGGTTAGGTACATATTTAATGTACAGGTGTTGTTTGGTCTTCCCATGATAATTAAGGAATGATCTTAAGGTATAAATATAGTATATCATCATGTTGAGTAACATTCAATGGGATTCTTCTATTGAATGAGATAAACACCTAGTTCTTAGGCACAACCATTTGGATATAAGGGATTGAATTATATTATAAAATGGGCTGATTAGGATATTGAAGCAACTTCCTAGGATAAGGGTTTGTTCTTATTAATATTTTTATTTTATATGAAAGAGAAATCAACTCATCAAATTTAAAAGGAATACCTTTGCTTGAATATATTTTGGTAACCTTTGGCATGAAACTTGTGTTGTCCTACTACTAAAAATATTAAAACCTAAAATAATCCTCTAGTTTAAGAATTAAGAATGTCCTCTACTATTTTAAATTCTTTTCTCTAGCTCCAATTTCAACTATGCCAATGAATATGGATTCTGGTGTGCCAAAAATTATTGTCAATCAAGAGTGCTACCCTTTTGAGAATGTGTGCCACTTCCCACTCTCATTGAAATAATGGAATATCTCCCAAGTGTGGGAGATTTTTAAATGGAGATAATATCTATATGAAGGGATTGTTCCCTTGATGCACTCACTAAATTTGATCTTAATCCTACTATTATTGATTTATTGACTAAAAGAAAGAGTGAAGGGATAATGATTACACTTGAATTGACATGAAAACTTGAAATAAAGGTGATGCACCAATGTTTATGACCATTTTTTATTATAATTTAAAATATTAAGAAGAAAATGAACCTAAACATATTCTCTTCACTTTAGGTACAAGTCTTATACAATATTGTTTCATACAAAGGACTTAATAACACTCACTCTTTGCATGGAAAGAATGAAAGATTAATGAATTCACATCCAAAATTATATTGATATTGAACCTAGACACTTAATATGACCTATAGAAACTCAAATATGATATAATAAGGTATAAAAACTAGACATTAACATAGGAAATATATTGATTCATAATGTTATATAAATGAAATCATACATACACTTCACACAACAACCTAAAAATGGAGGAAACTATCTTCTTATTTATTCAAAAGGTGTAGTACAAAATTTTAAAATCCTATTAGCATATCCAAATCAAAAAAGTGATATGATAATGTTAGAAAAGAAAGTAAAAATATAAAAAATTAGGACAAGGGAGACAAAGCATCCGCAAAATAAGGGTGTCTCACTTTGTCATCAAAACCTATTAATCACTACGTAGTATTTCCTCCATTTTATCATTCTTCCCTCCTTCAAAGTGGTGTAGTGGTAAATGTTGATTTTCATTTAAAACTTTAAGAAGTATTGAGAATTAAATTTTGGAATTTGACCTATATCATTTCATATATCCTAGCTTACATACCCTATGTTCTTGGTTGCATGTCTTCCTTGATGAATAAGAAACATCCTTGAAAATAAGTCCTTAAGTCTTCATGAAATCCTCCAATGAATACTTGTCCTCATCCATTTATGAGGTATCTCCACCATACTTTGGTTTTTATAAGGCTCCTTGAAGCATCTTTGACCTTTTTAACTTGTTTAGCATTGAAAGGAAAGTAGGTATTATTAGGACTAATCGAGACCTTTTCAATCTTTGAGACCTCCTTCCAATTTAACTTTGACTTTTTCATGCTCCCTATGTGGTGTAGAAGATAAGTGGTGGATTATATATATATATATATATTTAATATCCTTACAAAATTCTTTAGTGATTTTACCTCTTGAAATCTTCTCTCTAATATGGATTAGAAGGTGAAAATTTGAGTTTGCCTTCAAGAAAACAACTTCCCTCCATGGATGGAATCTCGACATCATATTAGACCAATAAAAATACACATAGATCCATTAAACACTTTAAAATATGTGATTTCACTCCATTATCTTTCTTTCCTCCCTATTCTTTATATCCCTCAAAATAAGTAAACCTCCTTGTGAAGAAGAAAGTATGGAGGATCTTGGAAAACTATTAAAATATTTGAGGACCTATTGGCCAATTTTGTCCCACATATCAAGCTTGTGTTTAGATGGATAAATAGATTATAATTCTATAGCTTTAAAGGTCAAACAATAGTTTTGTGAACAAGTTTGGAAGAGCCTATAAGCCAAAGAAGTTAAGTATAAACCCCTTTTTTGAGGCCAAGTCTTTGGGCTAAAATTAAATAATTTCAATATTTTATTTTGACTAAGTGTTAATTATTTTGTGTAGATTATTTTAGGCTTCTATTTTTCTATGCTAATTTACTTCAGACTTTCTTTTGGCTAAGTTTTGAATTCTTTCGAACAAATTATCTGAGACAAAGTTTTTGAAGGCATGAATTCTTTCAGACAAAATGTCTAAAGCAAAAGATGAAGACCTATTTCTTTTGAATAAATTATTCAAAAATAATTTCCTTAAAAACCTATGTATTTCATAGAAATTACCCACATCAAAAAGGTTAAGTGTCTTTTATTTCAAGAAAATTGTATGAACACTTTTCCTGAAGGGTGTTTTCTCAACAAAGTGTCCTAAACACTTTTTTTGAAGGTTACTTTTTCTTCACCAAGTGGTCCATTACAAAATTTTCAAAGTGGATTTATTTGGGAAAGTGGACTAAATAAAAATCTCAAAGGGTAATTTTCTTTGGAAAGTACCCTAAATGAAAAGCCCAAAAGGTCATTTTATTTTAGAAAAATTGTCTGAACAATTTTGCCAAAGGATCATTCTTCAGTAGAGCGACCAAGACAAAGTTATGAAGGACACTTTTCAAATTTTTAAAAGATACCTTTAAAAGTTATAAAGGGAATTTCCAAAGGTTTCAAAGGTCATTTTAAAATGTTTTGAAGGGCATTTTCAAGGGGCAAAAGGGATAAGTATGAACTCTTTTAGGAAAATTATCCCATGAAAATTTCCCTAAAGACCTCATTTCTCTCAGACATTTTGTTTGCAATCACAAGTCTCAAAGTCTATTTATTTAAAACATTTTATCTAATACACAAATCCTAAATTAGAGTTTCATCAAAAGGTGAAAGGTAAATTCTTTTAGGGAAAATTTCCAAAACTAAAGGATCCTCTTCAAAATCTAACGTCATTTTAGTTAGATAAATTATCTGATACAAAAGGATTGAATAAAATGGCTGAATCAAAAAGTCCCAAATAAGAAAATTATTTTGGAAAATTATTCCACAAAAATTCCTTGAAGACATAATTACATCAACTAATTTATTTTGCCAAAGTTGATCCAATAGGATGGTGGCAAGTGCACATGCATCAAATTCAAGCCCTGATAGACAATAATTGAAATTTAAATGTCCTATGATGGGTGCATGGATGTCAAGTTTAGGCCCCTAAAAGTAGCCATTTGAATTTGAAAATCCTTAGGCATTCATATAAATCTTAAGTTAGGCTTCATGAAATATTTGTTGGTATTTAAAAATCATCAAAGGGGTCCTCGATTGAGAGCAAACTTGACAAATGTCCAATGTGCTAAAATCAAATCTAATAGTGAGTGGGTAAAGATAGGATAATGGGCTTAAATAGATCAATGGTTCACATTCAATCATGAATTAAATATCAATGGCATGCAAGCAAGTCAAGGAGTTAGTGAACCTTGAGTGTAAACGTGTAATTGATAAGTAGAATAAGCACATGAGTCCTAGCAGAGGATCTACAGATCATGTTCATTCACATTAGGCATATCAAATAATCAAGATGAGTCAAGGGGTCAATGATCCAAGTTAGTTTTGGATGGAAAATCAAATGAAGGTGAGCCTAGGTGACTTAGATGTCAAAGGGTTAGTTTTGGCCTTATATTAGTTTTTTATCTTAAAATGTACCTATGATCCAAATATGATAAATGGAATAAATATGTGATAAATATAAAGGGGCTCATCCTTGAAAAATTAGGTACTCCATCGCTCAAGGCATGACATGATTGTTAGTATTAGGTTTTAAGGATTTGATCCTCATGAACATGTCAAGTGGACTTAGGGTCTGAAGGTGGAAATATGGTAGTTGAAGAAGCATTTAAGGGCATTATTTCCATTCAAACAAACTTTGGAACTATGCATAACAAGCCCTTGTCTTCTAGTAAGATCTCTCAGCCAATGAGAGTAGTTTGAGGGTATTAATATAATAGGAGATCTATTTGTTGATCAAGGCATGTAAATAGAAATAAATTAAGGGCTACCACCTCACTTCTTGATCTTGAGGACTTTTCTCCACTCTCCCATGTATTGTTCCCTTATCTTTTTATCTCTTTTTGCTATATATAGAGGCTTTTGAGCCAAAAAAATAGACCCTCTTTATATTTTCTCTACTCCTTGTCTTGGGCATGATCAAACACTACCAATATAGAGCTTATCACCTCTTGATATGAATACATGACTTTTTTATATTTCATTTTTATGGTATATTATATACATGTCATATTTACATATGTGGTAGAGGTTTTTCCCTTGTCAAATTATGACCTCACCTAGTTACTAGTTCATCTTGTTATTTAGGTCATGTTTAGTGTCTACATCTCTTTATTGAAGGCCACATGTGGATATTGTGATTGGTTAGTGTCTTGATTTAGACCTTTCCATCATCTCCCTTAGCTTAGATCATTTAGTGAACATATTCATGCAACACTAATGTATGATAGATATTTTGTATCATAGATCTAGACTTATGTTTATTTCATTAGTGTATAAGAGCTAAGCAGGGTGGATCAACCCATAATTTAGGTGCATCATCACTATTAGCTAAGGTTTCCCTTTCATATTTTTTATATCTCTCCTCATTTTCCTTGGTTATTAGTAGGTTTTAGTATTGGGAATGAGCTAAAAAGTTGCATCAAAGGATCTATCCTCATAAAAAACCCTAGAGGTTTGGCCCCATTATAGGATACTCATAGCTTGGGGTTAGTCCCATGTTAAGCTAGATTTGGAAGTAGGACTTAAACACTCCTATCTCTAACTAGGGTGAAATCTAGATATTTAATAGTTTTGGCATGCCCAATGGTATAAGGTCCAAAATAGTGGAAATATCTTGGTGTGTCTTTCCTCTAATCAATTTTTGGAAGCAAGCACATTAGCACCAATAGAGACTCCAAATCAAAGTTTCTAGTTATGAGCAGACCAGGTATGTCTCATTGAAAATTTTAGTTAGTTAACACATCTCATTTGACGTATGAGGTCAATATTAATAGTATGGTGAATATTCTTATTATCCACCTCTTTATCAATAGACCCAATATGATCCTCATGATCTATATGAGCCTAATTAGCCCTACCAAGATATTTTTTAGAGCTATGACAAACCTTAGAAAGTTTCTCATGATCCTTATTATTAAGGGAATAGTTATTACCTTCTTCATGATCCTCACCAGTAATATGAGGACTTATTTCAATCATATATAGAATAATATCACACTGATTCTCCTTATGAATAACAATCCCATCATAATATTGGTCCTCATCAACCCTATCATGATCCATATATAATAGCACTTAAGAAGACTTTAATAAGCCTTAACAAACATGCACTAGAATTTTGATCATGAAAGTATTATGGCCAAGATGTCCTTACTCACTAGGTCCATCATGTGAGAGAGTCATTGTACTGAATAAAATAAGGTTAGGTGCCTATTGAAAGAGAAAATTAGAACAATCTCATAGGTGAAATGATGGATGTAAGTGGTTACATTTATAAATTTGTGGACAAGCTAAAAGGCCTTGAGGAATAGTAGGTCCAACCTTGCCAATATTATGTGCCTTTATTTACACCACCTCATCCTTCTTATATGACATCCATTCCTTCCCAAGATACCATTCCAAGTGTCCCTTTGAGTATGCCAAGTTCTTCATGTGTTCCTTAGACCCTCCCTTATTAGAGATCTATCCAAGATATTTGTCAAAGAAAGAAGGAGATTATTGTGGGATATCCTACTATTTAGATCTAAGACTCCATCCTCCCTCAAGAAGCCATTATGAAGTTCTTCAAGTTTCCAAGCTAGAATCAAGTGGTGAACTCATGGGGTAGGAAAAGTAAGGTAAATATAAATTTGAAAGCCCCAGATAAAGTAGGATCTAAACCTCTACAAACCTCTCTCATCCCTCCTTAGTATTCCTCTTATTTTCCTTATCTTCATGAATCCACTGACCACTTTAAAGATAAGATATTCCAAGAGAATATTGATGAATAGATCAAAGAATTAGAGATAAAGATAAGGAAAGAGGATGAAAAGTATAATTAGAAGGTTAAAGGGGAACCTCTATCTTTTCCATCTTGGAAATGAAATAAAAGTAGTAAGTAGAAGGAGGAAGTGGTTATTATGGAAGTCAAATAAGAGACCATGAAGCCTCCACTCTTTCCCCCTCAAAATCTTAGAGCCTTTCCTTCATGGAGAGCCATTTAAGATTAAAATAAATAGGAGAAGGAAGTGAAGGTGATCCAAGAAGATAAACTTTAGGAGAAAAATTAGGTACCTATGGTAACTTGTTTGGACCTCTCTCATCTTGTTGAATATTTTCAATGATCTTGTATGCCACTCTTTAAGAAAGAGCCTCTCCTCTGTGAGTCAAATCAAGAAGATACATCTAAGAATTAGGAAATGAAGGTGACTTGGGTGACTAAAAGAAGAAATCATGATTGGGACACTCTTGGTAAGGACAAACATGCTTCAATTTTCCATGATGATGCAAGGATGGAACAAGTGTAAGAGAAATTTGAGGTAGAGGCTAAGATGCAAGTACAAGAATAAGTACACAAGGAAGAAGTTGTTGATGTACAAGAGAAGGATGTCCTAGGTTCACAAGTTGATGATATTTTACATTATTTTCTTGAGAACACAAAATTTTCCTTTTATCATGAAAGATAAGATCTTAAAGGTGAAGAATAAGCTTAAATTGAGAGCATACTCGATCATTAGCTTGATATTGAAAATAAATCAATGTTGATTGAACAATTTGATATGTTAAAAGAAGGCTTGTAGCCTCATGTTTATGGTCAAGAAATTGATATGATTGCTTCTAACATTCAATTGTAAAAGGCTCCAATTGAACTGAAACTTCATGGGAATAAATCTTTTGATTTATTTGATATCTTTCATTTAGGTTTTTCTTTACTTGAATGTAGTCCATTATAGGATAAGAGGAGTGCTATCATCAAGTAAGAGGTAGTTTTTATCTTAAGAGATGACATGTTTGAACTTTTAAAACATGGTTATTAACTTTTCTCTCCAAATTTAGACATCTCTCTACTCTTGAAAGTTGAGGATGAGGTCAAATGGCCTCAGTAAGTCATAAGGTCAAGTACATCTCCCTTAGAGGTCAACCTTACAGATATTTCAAAGGAGACACATCAAACTAGTGTATATGTTCATGATTAGTAGTTCAAGAATGAGGAATAACTAAAGTTATTCATACAAAGTCCAAAAATTTATAAGGAGTATGATTAGGTCTTAGACTCATGTCTACAATTCATATACCTAAAATTAGTTGTAGAGGAACTAGTTGCTCCCCTAAGAAGACATGAGCATCTAATTTCTCATAGTTGCAGAAGAGAGTTTTCAAGAAAAGGAAAGTATGTTTCAAAGATCCAAGGTGCATAAAATAGTTTCCCATTTGACCTAGGTGGAAAATACTTGTATATTATAGCCATTTTTAGAATAATTTCCATGCTTTCATCTAAGTGTTATTTTTTGGCATTTTTATTTGTGGTCCATGTTTTGTTCTAGGTTAGTTTCCCTTTCAATAAGTGCATTTGGCCTCTATATTATCTTGTTCTTTTCTTGGTCCTTTGTATTTTTTTCAAATAAGAGGTTAGAATAGGATTTTCAGTCAATATATTGGATATAGAAGCTAAGTACAAACCCCTTTTTGGGGCCAAGTATTTGGGTTAAATTTCAATTATTTTGGGTTTTTATTTTGATAAAGTGTTCATTATTTTGGGTGGATTCTTTTAGGCTTTTATTTTACTAAGATATTTTCTTTCAAACTTTCTTTTGGATAAGTGTTGAATTATTTTTAACAAATTATCTGAAACAAAGTTTTTGAAGGCATGAATTCTTTTAGACAAAATGTCTAAAGAAAAAGGCAAATACCTATTTATTTCAAAGATTATTTCATAAGAATTTACGTAAAGACCTATTTCTTTTAGAGAAATTATTTTCATCAAAAAATCAAGTGTCTTTTCTTTTGAGAAAATTGTCTAAACACTTTTCCTAAAGGGTCTTGACTCTTTTCTCAGCAAAGTGTCCCAAACACTTTTTTGAAGGGTACTTTTTCTTTGCCAAGTGGTCCAATGCAAAAAAATTTAAGGGCATTTCTTTGGGAAAGTAGACCTAAAAAAAATCTTGAACGGAATTTTTTTTGAGAAAGTTTTCTAAACAAAAAACTCAAAAGGTCATTTTCTTTTAGGAAAATTGTCTTAATAATTTTACCAAAGAGTCATTCTTCAATAGAGCTACCAAGACAAAGTTTTGAAGGACACTTTTCAAAGTTCTGAAGGACACTTTTCAAAGTTCCAAAGAACACTTTTCAAAGTTCTGAAGAGAATTTTCAAACATTTCAAAGGGCATTTTCAAAGGTTCCAAAGGGAATTTTCAAAGGTCAAAAGGGATAAGTATGAATTCTTTTGATAAAATTATCCCATGAAAATTTCCCCAAATACGTCATTTCTCTCAAACATTTTATCCACAAGCATAATTCCCAAAGACTATTTCTTTTAGACATTTTATCTGATACATAAATCCTAAAGCAAAATTTCATCAAAAGGTGCAAGGCAAATCTTTTGAGGAAAATGTTTGAAACCAAAGTATCCTATTCAAAAGTTGAAGACATTTTAGTTAGACAAATTATTTGATATAAAAGGCCTAAGAAAAATATCCCCATGTAAAACTCCTAAATAAGAAAATTATTTTGGGGAAATTGTTTTGTAATAATTTCCATAACTACATAATTACATCAGCTAATTTGTTTTAATAAAGCTTATCTAATAAGATGGTGACAGGTGCACAGATGTCAAATTCAAGCCCTAGGAAATAATCATTGAAATTAAAATATCCTATGATGGATGTGCAAACATCAATTTTGGACCCCTTCAAGTAGATGTTTAGATTTTAAAATCCTTGGACATTCACATAAACATCAAATTTAGGGTTCATGAAATAGTTGTTGGCATTTTAAAATCTTCAAAGGGGTCCTCGAATGAGTGCAGGCTTGAAAAATGACCAAATCTTGGGTACTTGGATCAAATCTAATATAAAATGAGTAAAGATAGGATAACGGGACAAGATATATCAATGGATCATGTTCAATCATGGATTAAAGATAAATAACATGTAAGAAATTCAAGGAGTTAGTGAACCTTGAGTGAAAACATGTGATTGATAAGTGGTATAAATACATGAGTCTAGTAGAGGATCTAAAAATCATGCTCATTCACATCAATCAGATCAATGGAATGAGATGAGTCAAGGGTTTAATGATCCAAGTTAGTTTTCAATAAAAAATCAAATGAAGGTGAGCTTAAGTGACTTAGACAGATGTTGAAGTGTTAGTTTTTACCAAGGTAAATAAGCATGAATGGGACCAGGCATCGAGTAGAGTATGGAAAACTATAGGAAAATGAATGGACTTAGATTGGTTTTCCACCTATAGAAAAACATATGATCTAGATATAGGAAATGTAATAAATATGTGATAAATGAATAAGGACCCATCATTGACAAAGCAAGTACTCCACCGCTCAAGGCATGGCATGATTGTCAGTATTAGGTTTTGAGGATTTGATCATCATGAGCACATCAAGTGAATTTAGGGTACCAATGTGGAAATTCGGTTGTTGGAGAAGTGTTTAAGGGTATTGTTTCCATTTAATAGACTTTAGCACTATGCATAACAAGCCCTTGTCTTTTAGTAGGATATTTTAGCCAATGAGAGGAGTTTGAGGGCTATTGAGATAAAATGAGATCTATTTATTGATAAAGTAATGTAAATAGAAAACAATCAAGTGTTACCACCTCACTTTTTAATCTCAAGGACTTTTATCCACTCTCCCACACATTGTTTCCTTATATTTTTATCTCTTTCTATTATATATAGAGGCTTTTGAGCCAAAAAAATGGATCTTCTTTGTATATTCTTTACTCCCTCTTTTGGGCATAACCAAACTTTGCCAAGATGAAGCTTGTAACCTATTGATATGAATACAAGACTATTTTATATTTCATTGTTATATTATAGAGAGTATATGATAGATTTACTTATGTGGTAGAGGTTTCTCCCTTGTCAAATTATGATCTCACCTAGTTACTAGTTCATCTTTTTATGCAAGTCATGTTTAGTGTTTTACATCTCTTGATTGAAGCCCACATGTGGATACTATGATTGATTAGTGTCTTGGTCTATACCTCTCCATCATTACCCTTATCTTAGATCATTTTGTGATCCTCTTCATGAAACACTAATGTATGAAAAATATTTAGAATCATAGATCTAGTCTTATGCTTGTTTCATTAGTGTTTAAGAGTCAAGTAGGGTGGATCAAACCATAATTTAGGTACATCACTACAGTTAGATTAGGTTTCCATTTCATGTTTTATCTTTGTAACTCTCTCTCCCTTTTCCTTTATCATTAGTAGGTTTTAATAGTGGGAATGAGCTAAAAAGGTACATCAAAGGAGTTATCCTCATTAAAAAATTTATAAGTCTAACCCCATTATAGGATACCGATAGCCTAGGGTCAATCCCATGTTGAACTAGATTTAGAAGTAGGACCTAATCACTCCTACCTCTAGATAAGGTGAAATATATATCTCTAATATGACCTAGTATCCCCATACATCTCCATACCATGTTTCAAGACCTAAATTTGAGTTTTAGTGTCCTTTTTAGCTCATTTTCTCTCTCTAATTAGGCTTAATTAGGCTTCATAGGCCTAAAAGATAGAGATATTGATCTAGATGAATAATTACCAAAAGTGTTTTATTTACTTTATCTATCCTAAGACCATACTCCATGTCAAATTTCATGTTTTGAGGCCTTGTGTAGGTGGGCAAACCAAGAAATGGCTATTGGCAGGCCTAAGTGCTTGTGTATGTTAAAGAGGATGTTTGACTATTTTTCATGAAATTTTTATGTTATGAGACTTTTAAATTAATTTTTTATACCTATAAAATCATTATAACTTTATACCTTGAAAGTGAGGTCTCTTATTTCACTCATAGGCCTGCATTTAGGCTTCTTGGCTTGCAAAACTGGGTTTCTTTACTTTTTGACCAGGTGGATAACTTGCAGAGCTGGTATAAAATTTTTATGAGACTTTAATAGGTAATTTTAAGGTTTATGAACCTTTATAAAATATATTTTACCACTTCCCATGGTTTGGAAGCCATTTCATACATTATTTTCTCAAAAAAAACATAAAACCATACATTTATATGTAATTCCATGCATCTGTACCTTCTTATGTACCAAATAATACTTGATAGGATTCCTAAGAGACCTTATAAGGTTAATAAAATTATTTCAAGGTTATTTAGATTCATTATAATACATTAGTAATTCATTTTCTCTAATTGGGTCACTTGTAGAGTTTAAGAAGCATTTAGATAGGTACGAGGTATTAATAATGATTCATAAAGGATAAAGGTACATTAAAAGAACAAATTATAGGATTTGGAAGCCAAGGGACCTCTTTAACACCTTAAATGGACATATATCACCATGAAAATTCTCCAATAAGTTTTGATCTCTTCAAATTAGCTTCTCAGGTAGGATGGACTATGTGAGAGACCAAGAGAATTATCTTAATATTTAAAGCCTTCAAAACATTCACCATTGGGTGGAATAACCTTTAATAGTTTTAATACAATTTATATAATTCCTTTCAATGGAATTTAATAATTAATTTCCTTCAAAAAGGTTCTATAATTTGGATTATTTATCATGAGGGATTAAGAACAAACTAGCTAAATTTACCCTAAAGGCCTTGTTTGATTCATTTCCTCATGATTATTCTTGGTTTTATATTCGTGAAAGTCTCTATATATGTCTTATAAACCTCTCATGACATGTTTTCCTTCAATTCCATTTCCAATTTTTACAAAATTTCAATCTTCCATAAATAGACCTAAACATTCCTATTAGGCTTGAAGGTGTAATTAGGGAATCCCAACTAAATTTGGAGTTGTATCCAAGGATAGAGACTATACATTGTCTTCACCATTAATCTTAAAAAATCCTCAATACTTCACTCTAGACTTCAATTCATCTCAAACCTATCTTGGAAATGCAACCTTCACATCTTCCCTACACAAGCCAATATGTGTTAGTTTGAGTTTAATCTTATCTTCAAGATTTTTTGGTATTTTAATGGTATTATTAAATTATTGGGAGATAATTTGTGTTATTTTGAATCTTTAATAACTCTTCCAAGACTTCTTATCTTCATCAAAAAAAATTGTCTCTGTTATGTCTATTGAAGATGTTGTAGGTGATCATGGATAAGAATTTGAACATTGGAGCTTTGAAAACTAATCTTCTTCAACCATTTAATCATAATAATTCAGACAATAATACATAATTGAAACTCATTAAGGATAATTTTACACTCAATCCAATTATAATCATGTACACATTACATTTTCCATGCATACTTGAAGATTAATTCTGCTCACTCATCTGGTTTGTAGGTGTGTATTTGTTTGTCTTGAGTATTAGGCTCTAAGACACATTTTATCAAATGGTATTTCATAAACTCAAGTTCATATAGGTAATAAATTTCTTTATGAAGCCTACCAACCCCTCAAAATCCTCTTTCACAAGATAAGCATACATCTCTTCTCCTTTCAAATAACAAATTACCTATAGATGCCTTTATTTTTCTCTAACTACAAGCATAGGGTATACCCTCCTTAGGACACTTTTTTATGTTTCATGAGATCATATTATTTCCCATTAACCTATTCGCCCATCCAAATCTCAAACTCTAATGCAACTATTTGCACCCTTTCTTGTCACTGTTCACACTATAACCTTTATTAGCTATATATGGTTATTAGATGTCCTAGCATTAGGTCTTGAAACTTGACTTAACTATTTATTATCTTTGAATTCTTTCTATAAAAAATATTCCTCGGTACCAAAATATTCTTTTAGATGTCTTTGTTCATAAACTATATGTAGATGCATATTTTGAGTTGAATGTCTAATCACAGGTCAAACTAAATGTTGATTCATGAATAATTTTCAAAGAATTTTATATAATAAACCTCTCATATCTATTTAAACTCCTATTAAATTTTACAAACTTCAAGATAAATCCTAAAACAAGACACTAAACCTATAGGTAATCATTTATTCCTTAAATTAGCCTTGTTATGGATAGAGGAAGGTATGATAAGGTTAAGTCAAATGGAAAATGTATACCAAGGTGTCCATTTACTATATTTCAGCTTTAATTGTTTGTAAAAGTATCAAATTGATAAAAAAAATCTTTATTATCATGAAAACAAAAATGCTTTACCTTAAATGCTATTAAAAGTCCTTAATCTCTGTTAAAGTATAATTTAGAGTCCTCTTTTATGATCTTGCTTTATTCATTGGTGGTATCTTGAACCATGAGTTCAAGTGTGTTAAAACACTCTCATATTCTCATCTCTCCAAGGATTAGATCAATTTTAACATCCATTTGACATATTTACGGTTCATCTTAGGTTCACATAGTCAATTTGAAGTCTCTTTCAATTTGTAATACATAGACTTGGCTATGACATTTAGGCATATAAAGCATAGTTGGATATTTTTCTCCCATAGGTGTCATTAGTGACCTTTAATAACTTAATACATTGATTTAAAACTACTTGACACTCTTAATCAACCCCTTACCTTCACGAATCATCTCTATGATCTTGTTACAATAGGAACTCATGATTTTATGATTATGATTGCACTTTTATAAAAGATCATCTCACTACCATTACTTAATGAATTCATAATTAATATAAGTCATACATGAATTTATTTAAGGTAATATGTGTGAAATTACTAAAACATAAACTTTATAAACCTTTAAACATGACAAACACTTAGTTACTAGATCAAACATGCTTTGAAGTTACTGACTTTAACAATCAACATAGGCAACTAGTTTACTACAAAAATACCATTATTAAAAAAAAATATATGATTATTAAAACATGTAAGAGGCCCTATTTTACCCTAAAATCACCCCACCATAACCATTTTTCTCCATTGAGTTCTGAAGTGAAGAAACATAGGCAAACTTAGACCCTATCTAGATGACTAGGACATGATAACCCCCTTACATTCTTAATGATTATTCATAAACATGGAGATATGAATATAAAAAATAATTCCATTAAATTCAATTTAATTATGTTACCTATCATTTAAAAATATATTTGGACTTGACTTTCTCTCTCTTAGATGTTCTATACAGAAAATAATGATCTTCCTTAAGCTGCCAAAGAAGCTAATAGGAGAGATAAATGGATTTTATACATAATATCATATAAAATTCCTTATAAACCATGGATTAAACCTTAAGTGGAATAAATTATGTCATAAATATTCATAAAAGTTAATTCCACCTTGAAAATGATATGAATAGCCTAAAAAAAGCCTTTATAAGAACTAAAACTTCCATGATCACTTAAGGAACCTAATGAAGACTAATTAAAATGGTGTTCATTATACCTTTTCATTTATTAATAGGTAAATCATATCATATTATATTAATATACTACCATTACCTTCAAAAACTTTCTTTGGAAGCTATAAAGTGATCTAAAGTGTAACCATCTAGGTTATTATGTTAGCTAAGAATATCATCAACCTATTTGATCTTTTTGAGAGCATGACATGACCTTGAAAACTACTATGAGACCTATAAATACACCCTAGACTCCTTTAAACACTTTAAAATCACTTAAATAGGTCAAGGAGTGACTAGAGAAGTACATTATTATGATGAACAAAACCTTAAACTCATCAAATTTACCTTAAATCTTACTAACCAAGGCTTCAAGTGACCATTCCCAAGACATAACAAGACCAACACAATGATCAATAGGGTAAACAAGCATGATGATCAAATTTTCAAATTATAGGGGTTATAGTTTGACCTATGAGGTCAAACTTGTCAACAATCCCTTCGTAGTAGTTAAAACCCATTATATCCCCTTGGTTGTTCATGTTATGGGGCTATGACTAATTGGTAAGATAAATCCAAAATATGTAGGACATAAATTCATCATTAAAGCTATAGAATAATTTACATAATGAGTGGATGTTATTCCATTATAATCCACAAATGGAAAAGATGTATGCCATTTTATCATGACCAACATTATTTGTCATTTTTTCCTCTTATGGAACTTCCTTTAAGAAAAAAATAGTGAAGAACTTTTTGGTTGAATATAAGATCTATCAAACCTTCTCTACTCCATACTACCCATAGGGTAACAATTATGTAGAATCCACAAAGAAGATAATTAATAGTAATCTTAGAAAAATAATTACCAAATTTGGCAATGATTGGCATAATCATCTCATCTATGCACTATGGGCCTACTACACCAGTATTCACACATTGCCAAGAGATTCTCCCTACTTACTAGTATATGTCACAGAAGCAGTCATCCCATTAGAACTAAAAATTCCATCCTTAAATTTATCCACAAAAAGTATTATTATAAATGATCAATATAAAGAGAAACATTTCCATGAATTAGAATAGTTGGATCACACATGCATCCAAGTTGTCTAGCTTCACTTGATGGCAAGGAAATCAAAAACCTATTAAATGCTGTGCATCTAAGGAAACTTTATATATAATATTTTTATAATATACTTGTATATAGTTTCATACATTCATGTTCCTTGTATATAGTTTTATTTTAATTTTTCTTGTACATGGTTTATACCCATAATGTGCAAAAACTATATAATATGTCAAAAATAAAAAACATTAAAATATTTACTTAAAAAATACAAATTTTATATTGTATACATTCCATGTTTATATTTATTATATTTTCAAGTTACTACATATGATAACTATCTTATAATAGTAATTTTTATCACACATACATTTTTCACTTGTTCTTTTCAAGTGTTCACAGATGCTTATAGGACCAAGGTCCACCACACATATCTAAATTTACTGCTATCTACCCACTAGGTATATATACATAGATACACAACTTCCTCATTTGATACATTCACCCATTTAGGAGAATTCTATACATATTTCTAATTTCCAAGTTACATCTTTATATATTATATATTATAAATTTAGCATTGTTATATCTTGATAGTTATCATCTTGCACTACTCTAATTTTTGGTTGACTACTACTACTCTAGACTCAATTTTTGTACATTTTTAATATTATAAATATTTATTCATGTTCATGCATATTGTTGACCATTGTCATTTATGGTTGATTTTTTGTATTAATTATTGTCATTGATGTTAAATGTTCTTGTGAAGGTTTACGATCACATAAGATTTGAGGTATGTGTATGATTAGTTCTTATGCTAACATAATGAGTGTTGTTGCTATATGAAATTACTGATGTGAGAGTATTGGTTTACAAGTTTTAGTTATATAATTGATATCAACGTGAGTGAGTATAGGTCATTATGGTAAGTTTCAAGTAACTTGAAAATATTTGTCTAGACCTTATGAGAAGGTATGTGCAGGTAGCATGATGAAATGAGTGAACTCCAAACAAAACATTGTATGCTCTGAAGATCTATATAAATAGCTTTGAATATGCTATAAATATCCTTAGTAAAGCTCCAAATAATTCTTAACAATTTTTTTATCATGAGAGAGGTCATTTTATTTTGTACATGAGGTGTTGAGGACCTTGAAAATGATGATAAGGTTAACTTTGAAGATCTGTGTATGCAACTGTGAAGATGCTCCAAGTGAGCTAAGAATATCCTTAGTCAAGCTCAAAAGATATGTAAGAAACTATAAATATGCTCCATCAAAGCTAAAAATATGTATTTTTGAATATCTAAAGAAGATTAATTGTATAAAGTTGATTGAGCATACATAAGAGGCATTGGAGAATTTAGGAGAGTTTCAAGGTGAAGTCTATAGGGGTAACTACTTCAGTCTAAGTCTTCAACTAGACTTATTCCATATCCTACTTAGCTTAATGAGGCATCATGAGATATTGATAAGTAATGAATAATGTTTTAAAATACTTAATCATGATAGGATATTTCTTGACATATATATTAGGTGTTGAGAGCTTGGATAGTGGTTAGAAGGTCAGCTTCAAGACCTAATATGACTTATAGGTTAAAGGCTTAGAAATCAAAGAGAGAAAAGGTGGCCAAATAGGGTATCATGATCAGTTTATAAGGTATGGATGAGTAGGTTATCATTGACAAAAGTAAGTCAATTTATTCTTAGCATGTGCATGAAGTTTTAGGTTATGGTTTGCAAGAAAAGGCTTGAAAAATGTTTTGAGGTTTCTCAAGTACACAGAATGAAGAGTTGTCTACCTAAGAAGGTTTTTAAAGATATCATTAGCATAAATAAAATATACATGAGAATTTAACCTATTAATGGCATATGGTTAAGGGTCTTAGCTCAAAGTTCTAAACATTGGTTTCTTGAAAAAGGAGCTAAGCTTTATGAATGATCATTAAGAATGGAAGATGGTCTAAACCCTCAAAGAACCCTAATAATGACATGATGTTGAAGATATTGTTCTAAAGAGATAAAAATAGTTTGATAAGGCTAGATATTTATATGGAGTTTAATTAAATATCTTATACTTCTATAGATATTATTGATTTCTTAGGTGAGTGAGCAAACCTTATAGGAAAATGCTTATTTTTCAGAGATTTGTTATAGTAGGTAGAGTTGACCAAATCAAAGTTAGTCAAGGGATGAAGATAAAAATGTGATACTTTTATTTATTATCCATGAAGGTTTTTATACATGTTCCAAATCTTAGGTGTGAAAATTTGTTGATCTAAGTTGGCCAGTCGCTAACACACCTAGTAGTACAGATAGTAAGAAAATCAGGCAGAAGTGAGAAGATGCTTCCTTGTGTTTTCATGTAAGAATGATGTATGAAAGTATATGATAATATTTTTTTAGAATTTAATAATATATAAATGATATAAAAAATATTTTTAATTAGTGTAATAGGCTGGAGCATTGAATCTAAAATGGCTATTCTAGCTGAGTGGTGTCTATAAAAGATAAGGTCAACAGATTGGTCTGCAAGATAATTAGTTGCCATTTATTCCTATAATCCTTTTGATGGAGGTTTATTTTAGTATTTTATAATATATTTTTCATGAATTTAATCAATTGACAATTTTCAATTAGGTGTCATGATTTCATGTTTCCTTGAGTGTGTTTGGAAGTCAGTTGGTAGTTTTGAGTGAACATCTTGCAGAGAAGAGTTTAAGCATATATACCCTAAGTTAAAGCATCTGATGAATTTTTTGATGAACTTGAGGTCATGATGTTTATAAATATGTTATTTTTTCCATGTTTGTTTGTAAAAACTATGTTTATACTATAATTTTTCAAAATATATTTTTTGTGTATGCACAGGCCTTTTATGAACATTGATTTTGAGAAGGGTTTCAAATGGTGATTGGACCTAAAATTTGTTATTTACCTGAATTTAATTTTTATAATGTATATTATAGTGTAATATGATGTTTTCCTTTCATTTGAGGTGTTTTAACATGCTTAAAAAAGATCAAAGGGTAACATGTTAAAAAGCCCTATTAGGTCTCCATAAAGCCTAAAAGAGGAGTGAGGGTTAATTAAGCTATGACCAACCAATGTGTAATAAAATTATTATCAAATTATGTTATTATAATATTCTAAGATCTATTACATGTCTAACCCAATAAGAGAAGAATGTGTGGCTAACTAAAAAGGATATGATCAAGTGACTTATATAAAAGCAAGGCAGTTTAGGCCTATTTGTGAGTGCTTAGAAAGTGCGGGTTAATAGAAAATGATATAAAAATTAGTTATTATAATGAGGTCATGAAGACCATAAAATAATTATCATGAATATCTACATAGGTTATGCATATGGGGATCAAATTCAAAATACCTAATCAAGCCATGAAGTGGGATAGTTGAGTGAAGAAGGCTAGAGGCTACTTTGAGAGGAATAGAAGTGTGCAAAGAGCTGAGAAAGAATACAAACATATATTTTATGAGACATAAGGTTTTATTAAGTTAATAAAGTTATTTAGGTTTCTAATTTAGTGATAATTCATCTATGGGGTTGGTGCTTGCTTGTAAGTTGGTGCTTGTTAAAGCCTAGCTGAGTTGGTGGTCCATGTGGAGTTATTATTTCACTAAAGATTGGTGTTTATATTATAATAATTCAATCCATTTACTTAATCAATGGGTTTTATTCCCTTAAAGGTTTTATCATTTATGTTTTATGTTCATGTTTTTCATGCTCATATGATTTAGTGTTTATGCTTTCTAAGATATGCATGTTTATTAGAATTATTCATGTATGTTAAGTGAAATTGAATAAAAAGTTTGAAGAATAATTCACCCCCACCCTCAGTCATTTTTAATCAAAAATTGGTATTATAGAATGGTCCTTTGAGTCATGTCTAAAATAATTAAGGATATCTTATGAAGGATGACTAGTCAACAAGCTCAAGGTGGTTTCTCTACCAATAAGGATTTGTTATTTAATGGAACTAACTATACATTTTAGAATGTTAGAATGAATATATATATCTAGTGTCACAAGTACATGATATTTTTTAGTCAGTTGTGGATGGTTATATTTCACCTCCTATTCCTCCAATATATGTAACAAGAAGGATAGTGAAAATAACTCCAAAGCAATGAATGCCATTCTTTATGGCCTATCAGAGGCAGAGATTATAAAAGTAATCCATTGTGTATCAACCAAATATATATGGGAAAAATTGAATAACATATATGAATAAGACACCAAGGTGAATTTGGCCAAGTTACAGACCCACCAAAGATAGTTTGAAATCCTGAAAATGAAACCATTGCATCTTACATGTTGAGGATTGATGAAATTGTCAAAATCATTAGATGATTGGGAGAAGAAGTAAAATAATTTTTTGTTTTCCAAAAGGTGTTAAGATCACTAACTCCTAAGTTTGACTCTAATTTTTTTGCATTAGAAGAGATGCAAGATTTGTATGAGCTAGAGATGGATAGGATTCATGGCATCTTGACTACCTATGAGATGAGAACAAATGAAGGAAGACCTCCCAAGAGAGAGTAGCTTTCAAAGTTAAAAATAAGTCAAAATATATGAAGTTTAAGGATGATTATGTTTATACGTTGATGATGATGAAATCATATCTATGTTTGTTAAGAAACTGAGGTTTGGTGCAAGTAATTACAAGAGTAAGTTACCCTTCAAATTTTTTAATGTGACAAGATTGGTCACTTTGTATCCAAGTTTCCTAACAAGGATAAATCTAAGTGTAATGAAGCACATGATGAACATAATGTAAATGATATAAATGTCTATAATTATAAAAATAAAAAGAGAGATCTCAAGAAGAAAAGGAATAAAATGGTCATTCAAAAATAATAAGAGTCTTTATACCAAAGAAGACATCACATCTAATGTAAGATATCTAGGCACATTTGATAGTGATGATGGTAGTAATGAACCTGAACATGATAATAGTGAAACCTTTTTCATGGCCATAGAATAAAATAGTGAGGGTTTCTCAAATGGGAAAGGCCTTATGGTTGATGGAGAATAAGATGAAGAAGTATATTATGACAATTAAGAAGGATAATTTGAAATAAATCTTGAGGTAGATCTAGTAAGTTCCCTAGAAGAGTTCAAGTTTCAAATAATAAATAATCATAAACTAAGGTCATTAGTCAAAGATTATGAGGAATAGATTGGATTTTTTGAGGAAAGGCTGAGCAACACTTCCAAGGAGTATGATGAGATTATCAATCAAGTTGAGGAATAGATAGAGGTAGTCAATGCAAGTATAAAGGATAAAGAGGAAGATTACATCAAATACAAAATTGAGATATAATCTCTAAAAGCTTAGTTAGATTAAGCATATAGAAAGGTGAAAAGCTTTATGAAATTTAAAAAGAGCATTGAGGCTCTAGATGATATCTTGAGTAATCAAAAGTATAAAAGTGACAAGATAGGTCTTAGTTTTAAAGAAGACCAAAATAAGGAATCTCAAGATAAGGAGAAGATTATTGAAGACAATAAGGTCACCATAAAAAGACATATCAAAGAGCCCAATGCTATAAGTTATGCTAGTTATTTTAATGGTTATTGTTTTGTATGTAGTTAGTTTGGTCATAGAGAAAGAGAATGTAGAAGATCTTCCAAGAATGAGTATTAATGGAAACATGGAAGGAGTCACAATTCACATAAAAAATATGGTATGTATAAGGTGGTCTATTATAGTTGTCATGATATAGGACAAAGAACAAGATTTTATCCTAACAGAGTTAAAAAGTCATCAAGTTGAAAAAAGAAGTTTGGAGCTCCTAGAATTCAAGAAAAGAGGTAAATGAATGTCTGGAAACCAAAAGTAGTAAAGGTAAGTCATGATCAGTCTACAAGCTTAAATGGACTACTTTCTAAGATATAACATGCCTTAGGTGTGAAATCAAGTCAATAATGTCTATTTTTAGCTCACATTGATAATCAAATAATTGATGATGAGATCAAGCCCAAAAGTATGTTGAATAATGTTCAATATTGTCAAAGTTTGTAGATCTAGTAATATCCTGAGTTCATGATGTTTAGTGCCCAATGAAAACGGGTGGTTCCATTAAGCTTCATGGAGACATTTTTCTATCAGTATAAGAATAAGGTTGTTATCAAAGAAGGTTTCATTTTTAGAATATTTTAGGTTTTCTATGGCATAAGTAAGGAGATGAAGATAGATATTATCCATTCCTATGTTGATAGCTCTGAGGTCAAATTAAAATCAATTGATATATGAGAGGTGATCCTTGATGTCTTTGTTTAACATAAGTATAGTGGATGTTTGGTTTAAGGTGGAGATATTTAGGTTATTAAATAAGCTTGATATGTGTATAAGTGGTGTTGTAATCTGAGTCCATTCTGAAAGAGATGATAGTTGTGGAAAATATTTGTCATTAATGTTAAATGGGTAGAAATATCAGAAATGGAGAAGGAAAAGTCAAGATTAGAAAGAGTGAAAAAAGGCAAGAAATAGGTCTAAGAGATGATTTCCATTAAGAGTGGTTGACATAGTTTTTTGAGTGTGTTTTCCATCAATGACAAAGGGGGATATTATTAAACATTATCATTGATTATTGAGTTTTTATATTAAATATTGTAATTGATGTCAAAGGATCTTGTGAATGTGTATGATCACATAATCTTTGAGGTATGCATATGATGCATTATTATGTGAGCATAATGAGTGTTGTTGATATATGAAAGCAGTGATGTGAGAGTACTATTTGATGAGTGTTAGTTATATCATTAATATTAGCATGAGTAAGCACAAGTTAGTATGTCAAGTGTCAAGTAACTTGTAAAGTTTTGTCTAGACCTTATGAGAAGGTATGTGCGAGTAGCATGATGAGATAAGTGAGTTATGAAGAAAAATTTAGATGTTACAAAGATCTATGTAAACATATATGATGATGTTATGAATATATTTAGTGAAGATCTTAAGAATGTTTAAAAATGTTTGATCATGAGAGGGGTTGTTTGAGTTTGTACATGAGGTGTTTACAGCCTTGCAAATGATTATAAGGTTAGCTCCAAAGATCTATATATGCATCTATGAAGATGATCCAAGTGAGATATGAATATCCTTAGTTGAGATCCAAAGATATATAAGTAGCTATGAAGATGCTCCATCAAATCTACAAAGATGTATTATTGAATATATGAAGAAGAGTAATTGTATAAATTTGATTGAGCATACATAAAAGGCATTGGATCAATTAGGAGATTTTTAAGTTGAAGTATATAGGGGTAAGTACCTCACTCCAAGTCTACAAATAGACTTATTCTAGATCTTACTTGGCCTAATGAGGCATCATGAGCTATTGACAAGACATTTGAAGAATGTTTGATAATAGTTATGCATGATAGGAGGTTGCATCACATATATATGAGGTGATGAGAATTTTAAAAATGGTTATAATGTTAGATTCAAGACCTAATATGAATTTAAAGTTTAAATATTAGAAATTAAAGAGAGAGAAGGTGTCCAAATGGGGTATCAAGATTAGTTTCCAAGGTATGGATGAGAAGGTGATCATTGACAAAAGTGAGTCAAGTTATTTTTCACATGTGTATGAAGTTTTAGGTTATGGTTTGAAAGAAAAGGATTTAAAGTTTTTTTGAGTTTCCTCAAGTAAATAGAATTAATATTTCTCTACCTGATAAGGGTCCTATCTCAAAGTTCCAAGTATTGGTTTTTTGAAAAAGGAGCTACGCTTTATGAATGATCATTAAGATTAGAAGATGGTCTAAACCCTCAAAGAAACCTAACAATGACTTGATATTGAATATATTGTTTTAAATAGATTAGAATAGTTTGATAAGGATATACATGTAAATAGAGGTTAAATTCAACTCTCTCCAACATTTCTAGGTATGATAGGTTTCTTAGGTGAGTGATCAGACACTGCAAGAAAATACTTATTTTCAAATATTTATTGTAATAGGAAGAGTTGACCAAGTCAAAGTTGATCAATGGATGAAGTTAAAAGTGTGATAATTTTAATTATTATCCATGAAATTTTTTTTACAAGTTATATATTATAGGTGTATAAAGTTGGTGATCTGAGTTGGCCAGTCGCTAATACACCTAGTAGTGTAGATAGTAAGAAAACCAAGCAAAAGTGAGAAGATGATTATTGATGTGTTTTAATGTAATAATGATGGATGAAAGTGTTTTATGATGATTTTGGGGACTCAAATAATATATTAGTGTTTTTTATAAGATTGGAAGTTAGTGTAATAGGTTAGAACATTAAAGCCAAAATGGCTTATCTGGCTAAGTGGAGTCTATAAGAGAGAAGGTCAATAGATTGGTTTGCAAGACCAATAGTTTCCATTTTTTATTATATTAATTTTGATGGATTTTTATATTATTATGTTATAAGATCATTTTATTTCATTAAAATCCCTTTAAACTATTCAATCTAGTGTCAGGAGTTCATGTTTTCTTGACTGTGTTTTGAAGTTAGTTGGCAGTTCTAAGTGAGCATCTTATAGAGAAGAGTTTAAACTTATATAACCTAAGTTGAATAATATAATGAATCTTATTATTACCATAAGTTCATGAGGTTTATTAATATATTATTTTTTTCCATGTTTATTTCTCAAAAGTGTGTTTATACTTTAGTTATTCAAAACTATTTTTTTTGTGTATGCACAGGCCTTTTATGAATAGTGATTTTGAGAACGAGTTCAAATGGTGTTTGGACCTAAAAGGTGATATTGACATAAAATGAATTTAGATAAGATATATTTAATTTTTATATTATGTCTTCCTTTGGTGTGAGGTGTTTAATATGGTTCAAGAATATCAAAGGGTAACGTGTTGCTAAAAAGGCCTATTAGGTATCCATAAATCCTAAAAGAGGAATAAGGGATAATTGAGCTATGACCGACCATTATGTGATAAAATTATGATCAAATAATTTTATTATAATATTATAAGACCTTTTATGTGGATGAATATAGAAGATAATAATGTGTGGCCTAGTTAAAAGGATATGATCAAGTGACTTGTATAAAAGCAAGGCAGTTTAGGCCTATTTGTGACTACTTTGAGAGTGTGGTGTATAAGCAAATGATATATAACATCAGTGATCAGAAGGAGGTCATGTATAAAATTAGATAATTATCATTAATATCTACATAGGTTTTGTATATGAGGATCAACTTTATAAGACCTTATGAAGCCATGAAGAGGGCTAGTTGAGCAAAAAAAGTTAGAGGCTTGTTTGAGAGGAATAAAAGTGTACAAAGAGCTGAGGAATAAGATCATCATATATTGTATGAGAGGTAATGGTTTTTTAAGTTAATAAATTATTTTAGGTGGTTGAGTTGGTGCTAATTCATCTATGGGTTTGATGCCTCCTTGCAAGTTGGTGCTTGTTATAGCTTAGTTGAGTTGGTGCTTAGCTAGTTGGGGTTGGTGCTCCATGTGGAGTTGGTGCTTCAATAAATATTTGTGTTTTTCTTATATGAATGTATTATATTTTATTCATCATTTGTTTTTATTCCCTTCAAGTATTTCCCTTGTATATGTTCTATTCACGTGTTTCATTTTCTTATGATTTAGTGCTTATGCTTATTAAGATATACATGCTTGTTAGAATGATTCATGTATGTTAAGTGGAATTAAATAAAAATTATTAGGCCTAATTCACCACCCCCCTCTTATTAATTTTACTTCCAACACATACTTTCACTTATATATTTACTAGTTTAGACTTGATTGCGTCTCTATGCTTCTACTTCTATCTAAGGGCATTTGAGTATGCCAATGTTCTATAGCTCTATATCATTTCCTTTCATTCTATGTATGATTTTTAAATGTTCCCATGTCATTGTGTGTAATTTTCTGATTGTGTGTGAAAATATAAACATTTCCTTCCATGTGTATTTAAGACAAGTTATTTTCTTTTTGTATATGTGGACATTTGTACATGTCCTTGTATGTATTGTTTTCTCATATTTAGTGATGTTCCCATGTACATTTTATTATGTCCCCTTTGCCTAATTTGTGTGACTCATGTGTGTTGTATGTATGATTTCATGTATTCATCATCTCCATGACACGTGTCTCTTGCTTGTTACACACTCTAGTTTTAGATACCATGAGGGACCTCATGCATCTCCCCTTCCTCCCTAGGTGTCATGATGGACATCATGTCCCATCACCATAGGTAGTTACTCAATTTATAACTCATATTTTTTGTTTATACACATGCTTACATCATCATATATATCTTGATAGCCTTGTGGATGTTATTTCTAACATAATCATACATTAAAAATTTATGCACATATTATCTTACATTTTAATATTATATATATACATTATATTTGTTTATTATGTAGATATAATTTATGATCAAGCTGACACATATTATGCAAATATTTTCCTTTTAATGATATTTCTTACATAGGTTCAAAAAATCACCTCAAAATAGGGGGCATTCACAAAGTTTCTTTTATAAAGATTAGTGATGGTGTTTATCAGAGTCTTCACAAATTCATATAGAAATAATGGAGCATACAGAGAGATTTATTCAAAATAATCATATAATAGTATTCTACATACTTTGATATGAAACCATAGAGGAATAAAAATTTCATATAATAAAACTATTTCCTATAATTGGGAAGATTATATCTCCACCAATATCTCACACAACTAACTTACACTAACAAATTGACCATTAAATGAATATATTGTTATCACAATATATTCAAATAATCAATATAATAAATAACTTACCAATATACTATTTACCTCTCAATAAATATCCAAACTTATATAATGTAATAAAATAATCCATAAAATCCCCCCTTTAGTTTTTACATGATGTAAAAACACTCACACTCTCACCTGCAGTATGATCACCCGTTATAGCATGCCCTATTTGGATTATGACCTTGATACAAAGAAAGAATAACTCCTTCCATGGTTTTAATCAAGTTTACCACAAACCTTGACATGAATAGGACCCATAAACTATTTACCTTGATGGTTTTTTGGATCTACCACAAATATTTTCAAGATTCATGAAGTAACTTACATTGGTGTTTTCTATTGTTTCACTATGTTCTCACAACAAGGAATTATGTTTAGAATAACACACAAATTGCATAACTTGAATATTAATGTACTTCTATTATTATTTTCAAACATAGAAACAAATTCTAAAAATATAAAATATCTATATGTGCCACTATAGTAAAAATTGTCCCTTCATAGTGGCTAAAGAGAGGCATAGAAAGCCTCCATCCTCCATCCTCCAATATCCTCCAACCTCTAGTAGATGAAGATACTTACTCAGAAAATGAAGATATGAATCTTATTTTAATATCTCTTTGATTATAATAGGTTCCCCCAAAAAAAAAATTGACATGTTCACCAAATGTTGGCTATGCCCAAAAATGCATCTGTTTACATTTGACCCAATATTTTTATTTTTGAATTTTTTTTATAATGACCAGAAAGACACAAAATAAGGACTCTAAATTTTGATAATAATGACTTGGTTTTTGATGAATTTTGGACACTTAAAAAATATTGACACAACCTATAAAACACTATTAACATTATTATTACTTTTATTTTTAAGATATGACCCATTGTATTGACTTTTGACATTATTTCAAAGATGTGTAAAATAAACTATGTGAAAAATGCAAAATAAAAAAAGACAAGATTTATAAATCTTAATAAAAATCTAAACTCAATATCAAACTACATAATAAACTAAATCACCAAAAACCTAAATCAACCTAATAATATCTTATAAATAAAAATGAACTTATTGATTACCCATGTTGGATAAGTTTGACTACGTGTAGACGTTGATGTGGAAGTTGACTATTGAAATTGAGGCGAGAATGTCATTTTATTTCTTCCTTTGATGATGCCAAGGAATACTAATGGAAATATGAGAAAATATCCAAGAAAAATTGAACCATAGATCCAAGGCATCATTACATTCTTTTCTATAAAAACTTCTTGTACACTTTGATTTACCAATTACAATATCTGAGAACTTGGTAAGAGCTCCTAAGGTCACGTTCACTAGGCAGAAATAACGTAGAGAAGTTCACAAGATATTGGTCTCCACTATGAATTAATACTAATATGTTGTCATAAATCTATCAATTTATCATATGCAATTACTAAATAATTACAACACAAACTAATTGGTCTCCACTCAGAATGTCATACTAGAAGGTAACCAACACTACCAAAACTTATCTAGAACTATAAATTTATTCATGCTACTAGAATAGACAAATGGATAACATAGGATGATATGATGATAGTCAGAGATATATAAAATGGAAATGATAATGACAATTACATGGAATAGGATGTAGATCTGGTAAAGATGTAATGCATAACAACATGAGGTCTGATAGGTTGTAGGACATAAGAGTATGATCTAGTTATGGTAGAATAATACCTAATCAAGATGGATTGAACACTTTATATATGGATTTTTCTTTTGATTTAAAATCCTCTCAAACACCAATTTACACAAAATAAAATAAACAAAACCTAGACTACTCACAAACTTAGAGTAGAGTAATTTACATGATATGGGGCAATATAGAAGATCTGAGGCTACCCCTTTCTCCCAAAAGAAATCATTTTTGTAAAAATCCTCCTACTACCCTAATATGATACTAGATGATGGTGTTTATTATAGTCTTCACAAATTCATATAGAAATAATGGATCATACACAGAGATATTTATTCAAATCAATCGTATAATATTATTCTACACACATTAATATGAAACCATACAAGAATACAATGTTTATCTAGGAAAACTATATCTTATAATTGGGGAGATCATATCTCCAGCAATATCTCACGCAACTAACCAACACTAACAAATTGACCATTAAACAAATATATTTTTATCACAGTATATTTGAATAACCAATATAATAACTAACTTACCAATATACTATTTACCTATCGATAAATATACAAACTTACACAATGTAATAAATTAATCCCTAATAATTAGGGAATTTGAATACACTTAGAGTATAGTTTCTAGCACATAAATATAGAATATAGAGCTTAGTTTCAAAAAAACATACTAGGAAATAGTCAAATAGAGATCAAACTCAGTTGGTAGAAAAATAACATAGTAGGACACTAGCACCACAACTCTACTATCCAAGATATGAAACTATTGTCCAATATACCCATAAGTGAAAAAAACTAGATTTTCTAGAAAGGCATAGTAGTTATAGTCTAGTTTGCACATATTCAGTTACAAATTACTAATGTGTGCTTAGTTTTACTTAGTTTCACTTGAAATCATACAAGTTTACTCAAATTGGGGGCATGATGCATGTCATTAACACTCCCATTTCAGTTTTAGATACTCAAATATAAATTATTATAGCTTAATCTAGAATCCATATGCTCAAATATTAGATTTGGGGGCATGTGTGTAACACATTTTTGTATGCTCACTTATGCACCAATTGATCAGATGGAATGGAAAAATTCATGTCATTATATACATTCTTAATCCATACACTATTTTCACCAATTTATACCATATTTAATTCCTTGATCCATCTATAGTGATTATCATTAATACATAGTCCCTGAGCTATATACCTGGGTGCTCGAGGAGGTCCCTAGGCTGATTTTCATTCCAAAGTTCCTAAGTGGCCACAGAGCCATTATATATAGTCTCAATTACAATCATACAACTTCAATTACATTTTTCAATTTAGTTACAAATTCTTTTATTACACATGGTTAGGAAGTTATGGATTCATAGTTTGTTTCAATTCTTGAGCCACCTACATAAGAGGGTTAGACAATCCATCAATCCCATCTAAGATACTCACAAGTCATGAACCACCAAACAAGGGTGGGAAAGGATCAATTCAAAACTAGATTGAATTTGTGAGCCACCCACACATGAGGATTGAGAAAGCCATCAACTTATTCCAAGATATTTACCAATTGATCACTATCTACATGCACACACATAAGATGTCACCAAGTTTATGAGTTAGTTCACATACCCAATGAGGTGTATTTCTCCTTTCCTCTCTCATATATTTAATCAATTTTCTATTTGATTTTTATTTCTCTTAAGTAAGGATTCATCTATGCACATTTCATTTGTAGGACATGCAATGGAGAATTCTTCACATACTCATATCCAAATTCATGGACTTGACCTCATAGGTAATTCTAAGTATAATTATTTTTCATTTATCCTAGTCATTTCACTTTGATACTTTTTTATAATAAATGTGGGGGTAAATTTAATCATCTAAAAAATACACTTGAGTTCTAAGACTATTACTTAAGACCACCCATTCCTAGCTTAGCCCTAGACCTATCTTCGATCCTATTTAGACACTTATCTAGCTTCTATTCAAGCTACACTCATCTCTAGACATCTCAAAATTAGTGTCAAGCCCTTCATTAATCATCTAAGCCCCTATTTCCTTAACTTTTTCCATTGGATATTACTACCATAAGTGTCCAATAATGCCATAGTGCTATTGTCATTTTCCTATTTTGATCTCCAATGAATATCTTTTCAATTCCTAAAGCACCTAAGGTCAACCTAGAATTATTTTAAACCTTGTAAAAGTACCATATTAGTATATATACATAAATTTTATCCATTTATCCACTAGATGTAAATTATATGTAAATATACACAAAAAACTTAAAATAAGTTATGCACGATGAAGGTTATCAATCCCTATTCTACCCTACTTTTGCATATAGTCATCTACAACTTTCTTAAGCTTAGAATACTTAAATTTCCAGTCTCAAGCATCACTCAAAGTACTCAAACCAACATTCACACTATTTTCACTTAAACTTGTACCATAAATTAGGTTGGGATAACTACATCAATCTCGATCCATCCTCAACATATTTATATGTAGGCAACTATCATCACAATAGGGCATTTAGGATGTCTAACCTACCAAACTAACACCACAAGTTTACTATTTATACCAAGTAAAATTCCATAATCACATGAAGGTCTATCATTTTCATACAAAATCAATCACAATAGGTCATAAATAGTAAATCAAGGTTTGTCCACACTAAAATAGGCTCGGTAGACTCATACCCATGTGCTCTGAGAAGCTCAAAATAGATTCTACATATAGGACACTAGTGTCATAAATGGACACTAGCACCAAAATGGTACTATCCAGGGTAGGGTACAATTATATGAGAAGGTTTTTACCATATATATCCTATTTTTGTTACTTAGACTAGCTCATGTACTATTTTTAACCTTTAAATCCTTTGTCTTAGTCAGTTTCTAACTAGTTATTCATTTATCTCCTTCATTACTATTATTATAAATATTAATTTAACTTGGTTCTTTCACATATCAATCACTATATTTATTACATATTTTATACCCTAATTTACTATACTCAAACCCTTTAACAACCTAGGGATGACAGTCCATAAACCATAAAATTTTAATTCAATATACATGTATATACATATATATTTACACATGTATATATTTATATATACATATAAATTTAGTTCAAAATAATAACTCATATATTTTTCCTAGTAGATTTAATACCCCAACTCGGTACTATTTAATTGAAGAGAATATAGTTATAGGACTCGTGTGTGTGTGTGTGTGTGTGTGTGTGTGTGTGTGTGTGTGTGTGTGTGTGTGTGTGTGTGTGTGTGTGTGTGTGTGTGTGTGTGTGTGTGTGTGTGTGTGTGTGTGTGTGTGTGTGTGTGTGTGTGTGTTTTGTTTATGTGTGTGTGTGTGTGTGTTTGAAATTAAATCTACAAAACATATTCAAATAGGAATATCATATATTTTTATTATGTGTGTTCCATTATAGGTCTATGTTGTTTTATTATCATTAAATTCCTCATAATTTTTATCTCAAATTTCAAGGTGGTCACTAATGAAACATACTCAGAGCTTGTTTACTATAGATCATAATCATCATACACATCCTATACAAACATTTTATTAAGGAAAGTATTCAATTAAATTTTCCATGATAATCATATCACTTCAATTAATAACTTAAGAAGAAATTACCAATTTTATAACCTATTTTTTTAATAATCCAAAAGGAAACATATTCATTCACTATATAGTCTAGCTTTTAAATCAAAGATAGAACTTGCCAAATCTACCTCACATTCAAGGTAAAGTAAGGAAATAGGGTTTCCTTAAAGTTTTATAATATCATGATAATAATAATAACCCATCCAAGCCATTATTTCTTTTCCAATCCAATCATAATTAAAATTTATGCAGTGGATATGTTATAAAAATAGTGATTTAAAAGTTTTCTACACATTCAAATTATTTAAAAGGCTTTATATCACATATATAGGCTTAGAACTGAGTTCCATACCTAGGTCTATAAATATGAAACCCCGTTTATTTTTAAGTAATATAACATTCTATACATTAAAATTGGAAGCATTTTTAAATATACATAAAGGAAACATTTAATATTTTATTCCCTATTAAAAAATAGGTTTGCAAAAAAAACCAAATTTTACAAAATAAAAAATTAACCAACCTAGTTCTACAATGGTTTCCACTTAAATATATTGAATGGTAGCTTTTGCTCCTTCTATATAGGCTTCATTATTCCTCTATTATCCCCCATTCTCTTCTTTTTCTTCCTATTATTCTACTTCCACTCCACATCCACATTTTTCATGGCAATTCCACTCTCCTACTATATTGTGATTTATTCATTATGAACTTCCCTTCATTAAATATTTATCTATGTATTTGTATAGTTTACTTGTAGTCCCTTCCCTATTTTTTTTATCATGGCCACCACATGCAAAACCTCCTCATCATAGAAAATGGAAAATCCAACCATAAACATAGCAACTCAAACCTAATTACATTATGCCCTAATTTATTTTCATTCCAAAAAGTATGTGGTAACTTGCTTATTAAAACTTTTACAAATTCAAAACTCATTTAATATAATTACTTCGAGTGATTTTTACCCTAATTCAATGCCCTAGGACACCAAAGGGGTTATAAAAGTATACAAACTTACACAAGATACATAAACAACCAACACTCACATAAGTTAAAATGTATAAATGGTTTACCAAGACATAGTTCAACATAGTTTAGTCCATATTGAGGTTTCATGGAAAAATAAATAGTTAATACATAAACTTAATACATTATGTAGCTCAAAAGCATCTAAGAAAGTAATGTTCTTATAGGCAATGCAAGAATTATTTACTAACCATAAGGACAAACAATTCAAAACAAGCATTCAACATTTTCATAGAATACTATTATCATTTGTTTCATCTAAGTGATCAAGAGTGTAGTGTGTGTGTACAGGGTCAGATCCATTTTATCTATCCCCAATGCTTATATTTGCATCCTCGTCCCCTATGATACTCTCCCTCTACTCCACTCTGTGAGTTTAGGATAATCCTATAACCACCTTGGTCAAATAAAAAGGTAGTTAGTTTGAGCTTGAAATAAAATAATCAAGTACTCAAAATATATATATATATATAATTGAACTGTTGTAATCTAAATCAAACATGTAAATTAAATCATAGTAAAAAATCATTATAATATAAAACATATTACATCCATAATCATATTCAAATGTCCTCCAATATAATTGATCATGAAATTAAATGGTACATTTCTCAACTATACAACATAAATATCTAGATATACTATAGAAATCATAAACTACCAATCATTAGTTACAAACCTCCATTAAAATGGGGTCTAGTTGATTAGTATTAGAATAGAGTAGATAACTAGACATATTTCCTATATTTTCTTGATTTTTTGTTTAGATTTCATTTTATCATGAGTTGAAGTTATATGAAGAAATTTTTATCTAACTCATATGAATATTGATGAGTCTTGAAGTTGTTTTCCATGAATTATCTTGAATATGAAATATTTGTGAATGATATTCATTTTATACACCGTATATGGTGGCTCTTTTTCCATCTTATATGTATCTAGTTGGTCCTAATACTCTTGCATTTTCTCTCTTTTCCTCTTTTTTACATATGTGTTAGATTAGTTTTAGAGTACTCTAAATTACAATCTGTTATTCAACTTTTATTTAGATTGCATGTTCACCCTTCAACTTGTCATTTTTCATGCATTTTTAAAACTAATAGATTAAAGACAAGTGCCAACCAATAGTGAGTTCATTGACAAATCTGAATGAGCTAGTTATTCTAGGTAAGAGAGACTAAATTTATTGCATAAGTCTTATATAAGTATTCCAAAAATGACCCTTATATGTGACATCTTGAATCATCCAACTAAAGTATTTATTATGTCATGACATAGTAGACAATGACCTTGGGGAAGTTTGTATCATATCCTTCTTCCTTTCAAGAGAGGTGTAAAGGAAGAGGGGGAATCCTCACTAGTTAAGCCTTTTCCTCTTCTTATTTTCCCCTTAGAGTTGATGTGGATGTGCCAAATGGGAAACCAATAGCATATGTATCCTTAAATCTCATATTGGGTCCTATAAATATTGCTACAACATTCCAAGTTATGTCCAATGATCTTAACTACAATATTTTACTTGGAAGGTTTTGGATTCATGATATGCAAGTCATTCCTTCTAATTTAAATGCATGTTTGAAGTTCAATTAACAAGGGTATATATGCATTTACTATGGATCATGAACCATTTAAGTATTGTCAATTAACTTACTTTACCCAAAATTATGTTCCCCATATGGAATTTTCTACTCAAACAATGGTAAAACCTACCATTCACAATTCGATAGTGACTCCTACATCAACACAAAAAGTATATTCATATAATAATTTAAATGAAGAGAGATATGATTTTAGATTAAGGTATTTAAAAAATATGGGTTATAGAGAACAAGGAATATGAAATCATGACCATGGATTTCATCATCTTATTAAGTCATGTACTCATAAAGACAAATAAAGCCTAATTCAAACTCAGTTGCATCTACCAATGGACCCATAATTTTTAGTAAATATATTCAACATATCAATATTCATTTAATCATATATCTACATTATTATTTGTATATATAGAACTTATCAATGATAGTATTTCACCACGTCATTTGACACTAAATGAATTTTCTAACAACAAATCTATACTAGAATATTTAGGATCATATGAGGATTCCCCTTCCTTTTATCATAATAATAGGTTTCCTCACTCCAAAAGTGTTCATGCATATTTTTGACAAGCTGAATTCTCATAGAATGGTGTCCAATTTGATGGTTCCAATAGAGTTCTTACTACACCTTATAATGAAAATATACCCATGCTTATAAATGAAGAGAGTAGAATTTAATTATAGAATAAATACAGATCCAAGAATCATACTTTTAGCTATTACACTTTAAAATTATGAGGATGAATAAATAAGGATAGAATTACATGATTTCCGTAAGATACTTGCTCAAGCATACTTTGATATGCAAACCAATGAGCCTTCATTCATAGTCCATTCTATAACTCTCTTCCCAGATGTGAAATTAGTCAAATAAAAAATATGTAAACTGTATCCAAAATTTATGTTGATAGTTTATGAAAAGATTCAAAAATTGCTCGATGCAGGTTTCATTGACCTATAGCCTATCCATAATGGGTATATAATATTGTGTTAGTAGTAAAACATAATGGGAAAATTTAATTTTGTTTAGAATTCATATTTTTAAATAAGGCATGTCTTAAAGATGATTTCCCACTACCAAACATTGATATTTGTGTGGATTCCACAATAGGATATGAGATTTTATCATTCATGGATGGATTTACTAGTTATAATAAAATCATAATTGTTGATGAATATTAGGATAAAACATAATTTATCACACCATGGGGTATAGATTGTTATATAGTGATGTCATTTAGAGTAAAAAACTTTGGGTATATGTACCATTAAACCATGACAAACATTTTTCATAATCTCACTCATAAGATAGTAGAGGATTATATGGATGATTTACTTTAAAATTTAAAGAAATAAAAGGTCATGAAATTGATCTACAACATATATATGACTATATATGATAGTTTAATGCACATCTAAACCCAAATAATTTCATATTTGGTGTAAAATCAGACATTTTTTTGGTTTTATTATATCATAATCAGGTATTAAAGTTGATCCTAAAAAATTCAAAGATATAATTGATATGCCTCCCCTATAGGATTAAAGCAACTCTAAACTTTACAAGGTAAAATTAAAGTGATACATCACTTTATAGCTTTGGTAGTAGATAATACATAACAATTTACAATATTACTCAAAAAATATACAAAATTTGAATGGGACATAAACTTTTAGGAGATTTTTGAGGCACTTAAAAAAATGTTTAATCCACCTATTCTCATGGCTTAGATCTCGTATATACCACTCTTGTTATAAATTTCAGCTATCTATCTTATAATAGGCACTTTATTATCATAGTATGATGATGATCATATAGATAGCTTCATACATAAACTATACCACAATGGAAAATGTATGTGTGGCTCTTGTGTTTTGTACGCAAAATGTTACATAGTGCATTGGCTTAATAATGAGACCCAGGTTGTTATCGAGACTGTTATGTTGAATTTTCTCATGTCAAATACTCATTTGTCAAGATGCATATAAAAATGGGTAATTTAAATTATTGAGTTTGATTTAAATATTATATCTATAAAATGGTAAAGTTTCAAGTTATTTCAAACCAATTAGATGCACTTTGATTTCATGATACATCACCACTCAATGATACTTTTATATATGATTTCACCATATATAATACCACTAAGGATACATTAATAACTATTTTCAACAATTCAAAATGTGCATCATGAGTTAGTGCATGAATAATTCTTAGTAATATCCAAGGAGATCATATGTTATTTGCATACAAATTGGGTTTTTATTATATGAACAATATCACACAATATGAGGCATTGACCTTGTTATTGCATGTTGATAACTCTTTACAAATAAAATATATAAATATATATGAGGATTCAAAATTAATTTTTAATCAATTAACATATTCTTACTAGACAAAACAATAAATTTTAATCCCATACATAAACATGTTATAGTTTTTACATGCACATTTTGATAACGTTTCACTTGAGAATATTCTAAAAAATGATAATCTTCATGTCAATGCAATGGCTAGTGAAAATTATTTAGTATTGATTGACCTAAATGATGATGTAGCAATATTCATTGTATGTAATTTACAAGTACCATTAATTTTAGATTAATCTTTTGTATCTTTATCATTCTTGGAAACTACATGCAGCGTAAAAGGATCAAAATTGTTTACTCATATATAATTTTTTGAATAAATCAATCACACCATATACTTTCAATAGAAATGATAAATGGATACTAAAAATATAAGCACTTGGATATGATATTATTGGGTAGGGACTTTTTTAATTAATCATTTGATAGATAATCACTCTGATGCTTAAATTGAAAGGAGGCTAAATTAACAATAGAACAAGTACATGACAAAGAATGTGGAAGATATTTCAGTGGAAAATCAATGTCATGTATTTGATTAGGACTATTGGCCTGAAATGGAACATGAATTTTATGAATATGAATAATTATGTGATAAATTCCAAAGGCATCATATTAATTTGAACCATGTTGTAAATAGATGTCCATTATGTGAAGAAGAGGAGGAATCAGTTTTTTATTTAGTCTTGGACTGCTCTTTTGCTTTCAAGGTTTGGGGTATAATTCTCAGTACCATTTAGATGGTTTGGGTCTATCCTCCCTCACTTATTTGTATTTTCAATATTATAAAGAACCATTTAAAAGTGAATCACTAAAAAATTTATAGATTTGGGTTCTCCCCCACACCTTGTGGGGTATTTAGAAGGAATGTAGTGACAAAATAATTAGGATCTGTAAGAGCTCCAAATTTAGAGTGGCACGTAAGATTAAAAACCTTTTGGTTTAAAATTTAAGGGATGAAATAACATATGAAAATTTACATGTGGTTGTAAATAATCAATTACTACCAAAATTTGGGATTTAGACCTTATAAGCATTCTAATGGTTGATCGAAGAATTGAGTGAAGGAAGTTTACTAAATGGCAGGCACCCTTTCCAAGTTGGGTAAAATTAAATTTTGATGGAGCTTCAAAAGGGAATATTGGAAGTTCTTGAGGAGGATTAATTATAATAAATTCTAATGGAAATGTAATTTCATCTTATGTAAGGAGTATGGGAATTCAAACAAGCCATTGGGTGATAGTTAGCACTACACTATGGGGGTTTCAATTGGAGAAAGAGTTGTGGGTGAATCGATTGGAACTAAAAGGTGAATATCTTAATGTCATACATAGTATTTTTATAAAATAATTTTGAAAACTAGAGTATTAGTAACATAATATATGAGGCCTTTCATATCATTAACTTTTTGGATGAGATTAAAATCCATCACATATATAGAGAATGGAACCAACTAGTAGATTGGTTTTACAATCAATGAGTGGATTCTAATATCTTTCAAAAATGGAAATATAAATATGAAATGATGGCTATCAGCATCCAAAGAATTAATCATGAATTATATACTTACATACTCAGAGAAGTAGATATTTAGATGTTGGACTTTAAAGGATCTATTCCCCTTGTTATAGGTTTTAAGATGATTATTTTGAATATGATGTAGATATATCTAAGTATTTATCCAAGTTACACAAAAAGTGTACCTATGTTTATAATAAAAGGGTCTTCATTAGGCACTTATATTTTAAAAAAGATTTTTTGGTAAGCATCCTTAACTAGATTTGATAGTAGTTCATGTTGAATAATTATGGATTAGATGCCATACTAAAACTCATGTGAAAACATGAATTAGGGATTTCGTCATGATTAATTTCCTTAGGTGTTAGATTAATCATGTCTTATGGCATAAATAATTATTTATTTATAATGAGTAATCCATTAATTGTTATATATTATTTACTCATATATAATTCTCAAAGAATTGGGGAGCAATAAAAATGCAAGGGTACTTATGTTGGGTTGAATTATCCTTGACTGTGATGTTGACCATATACATAGAGTTATGGGAGATTATTCAAGCTAGAGGATTTACAAATTTCATCTTAAAAATTGAGGGATATGATCCCCATGTTTCTAGGAAGTTTTTTGAGGGATGAAATGATAAATTTTTCAATCCAAGGGATTTAGTTTGATGTAAAGGAGGAGCTCAGTGGACATGTAAATGACATGAAGATAAATGGTATAAATTTTTACAAAACCAATAGAGATACCAAGGAAGAAATCAATAATATATCGGTTAAGGGGGAGAAAATAATTCCATTATAACATGGTTATCTTATATATTCCATCCCTTGACCTTATAATGTTGTGGCCAAAAATATTATGAAATTCTTCACCTTATATAGATGGTACAACTCACTTTTTACCTTTCATTTTATTTTCCTTAATCTCTTTAGACATCAATACCTAGTTATCATTCCCTATTACATTTTGTGTTTGATGGAAAGCTCAATTTTAGAGTCAAAAAAAGGTAAATAGAGGTTTTATATAGACCAAGTGGTAATCCTGTTACTATGGAAGTAAAAAAAATCTGAAAATATGAGCCTTACCCATATACCTTGTGTGGTAGAAGTAGAGCATTCTAACATCAATGAACCTACCAATAATCTTTAAAGAGAAAGTAGAAATAAGCCTTATATGAGGAAGAATGGGGATTTTCATAAAAAAATATCCACTAAAAATGCATCAAGTGTTGATGAAGAGAAAATTGAGAGTCTTAATCTTGTGAATACTAAGGAATCCCTCACCGACAATAGAGAAAAGGAGCATGTCAAGAGAAAAATAAAAGTTGGGGAAGCTAAGGGGGTGAATTATAATGACAAGGATCATGATAATTATTGGAAGCAAAATCACTGAGAGGGGGGTGAATTATTTTACCAAAAAATTTGATTCAATTATATCTAATCATTCATGAATTATGAATGCAATATTAAGATCTAGCAATGCATAAAGACCATTCACATGAGCATAACATAAGAAAGCACAGATATGAGTGGAAAAACCTCAAAGGGAATGAAAACCACTATTATTCCTAAAAATTTAATATATTAATATAAGATATAAGATAAAATTATTTTTATCACCAACTAAACTTAGATCACCAACCCCAATGAGGTCAAGCACACACTTGACTAGGGATTAACAAGCACTTACTTGCAAAGAAGCACCAAATCCCTAGGTTACTTAGTGTCAACTCAACAAAATCATGAAATTTATATCACCAAAACTATATCCTTATTTTATTTTCTCATTTAAATACCTCCTTATTCTCTACCAATCAATATTTTATTCACTTATATTGCTTACATATAAATAGGCTTAAACTACCTTGTATATATACAAGTCTCATGGTCACACAAAACTTGGTAGGAAAAATACCTTCAACCTCTTAAGCTAGATATAAAAATTAACTTATAACATATTATTAACATTATTAAAATGTAATTTTAATCCCTTTTGGTCTGCAACAACTCAATTAGACCTCATTTCTCTTTTAGGTCTCATGGAGACTAATTGTATTATGTCTATCTTCTTAGCATCAAAGATTGATCCTATTGAGCCCATATGGCCTTCTATAAAATTAAAAATTCATTAAATAAATTATATAATTAAATATAATAACCTTATCCATGCTTTGTTATATGTTTATCCTTTGCTCATACCATGAAATCTCTTTTAGGATAAATTGTCCTATTAGACCTATGTACCTCAAAAGTATGTCTTGAAACAATGAAGCATAAACACTCTTAATATATTGGAATATAAAAAATAAAACATTTATACATATTATAAATTAAATTTGGGTCATCATAAAATTATTTTAACACTTTTACTTAGGAGATAAAGGCTCAAAAACATCTTTGCAACTCATTCACTCATAACTACCAATTTACCTCAAAAACTAGTCATGGTGACTTATAACTCAAACACCTATGTAGACACTTCTAATGAATTTTTATTCATGTAAATAGTCATATGATATATCCATACCATCCTTATATATAAATATCATATGTTATAATGGTAAATATTGGTCTTGCAAACTAATTTATTGACCTATATCACACAGTCTTATCTAAACCAAATAGGTCATTTTATGAGTAACTTTATCACCATATTAACTAGCCTCAAAAAATTCTTCCAAGATTGAAAATTAATTAAAAATCATAAATTAAATCTTCATGGACATTTTTTTATTAATTTTATATGATTAAACCCTCAAATCCATCTTTTCATCTCTACCTGGGTTTTACACTATTTGCACCATTAGGTCTATCTATGATTAGCTAACTTAGATGACCAAATTAGAACATTTGAAGTCTATAACATATATATAAATCATAATGGACATGAAAATTAGTCTCTATATTATTCTCCTATCCATTTTCATTTCTTGACAAATACAACTTCTTGTAGCTATAATAACTTCTTGACAAATAAGTATGTATTTGCACATTTAATCTCTCATCTAACTAACCACTACCATGTGGAGATAACTGAGAGAGTTTAAGACATGATAAAATGGAAATTATAGGTATTTTAATTCATTTTGAGCTGATTTTAACAATATCTTTCATATCAGGTCCTTATTAAGGTTTTACAAAGGCTTAACATAGGTTTGGTGTTAACAATTATTCATCAAGTATTTCCACTTGAATATAAAGACAATGCCTAAATATATTATCTAGGATCCTTACCCATCTCTCCTTAACATATTAGGTTCTCATGTAGAGGTTACACATGCCAAAAAACATCTAAAAGTGCTTCTAAGGTCTTGAAATCTTATTCTATGAACTCAAGAAGGCCTAAAACATTGATACATGTAATTTACTTCAAACCATGACATTAAATTTTATGAAAAGACCTAAAAAAATTACCTCACATTTTTTCATTATCACATATGCATACTTGACCTAAAATCCAATCTTCATACCTCATTAAGCTAGGTAGGGCTTGTGAGAGGTCTAGGTGTAGGCTTAGTCTGATGGTCCTACCCCTATAGGCTCACCATGAAACTCTAATTAATGATTAAATTCCTCAAATACATGCATAAATAGTGAAAAAAAACCTTTACATGCCTATTTTCATTAATTTTACATGCACACACCTCTTTATGTCATGACTAGGCTTCTTATGCACTTTATCATCAATGATGTGTACCTTCATATGACCATAAGGCATTAGTTGCCTTAAAATTATCTCATGATAACACTCTCTCAATTCATTTTATCACATCACATACTAAAAATTAGTTTTGGTCACCTTTGACATCAACCTTCACAAGATGTACCTTTGATATCAATGACAATGCTCAAAATCTCCCCCTTTGTCATTGATGTCAACCACTCTTAGAACCTTATCTCAAAAGGAAATTTCTTCCCCATTATAAAATTCTCCCATTTTGACATAAATGACAAAGATATGTTTGAAACTTCTTGGATCACACCTCTTGTAACAAAAACACTCAACACACAAGATTATGAGTTTATGAAACACCCTACAAACATGTTCCCCATATTTTCATGCATACCTTCTTGGCACAACTTACCTTATCTTGGAGCTAATAAACCACCTAATTATCTCCCCCTAAGTACTTGACATACATAATTATTATTATGGATAAGAACTAAACCCATAACCTATCTTAACTATTTAAAAATTACCTTTGGAAGTGGTTTGGTCAAAATGTCTGTGATTTGATCCTTTATAGAAACATATTTAATTTAACACTTTGTTCACTTACATTATATCCTAGGAAATGATATTTTATGGAAATGTGCTTAGTCCTTAAGTGTATGATAGGGTTATTTGAGACACTTATATCCCTTGTATTTTCATAATAGTTAGAGCTATGACTATCATACTCTACCTTGTAGTCTTTTAAGGTCTATCTCATCCATTGGACCTGAGTGCAACATGAAGCTATTGTAATTTATTCATTATCACAAGTAGATAATTCCAAATATGGATGATTCTTGATTATCCATTGTACTAATCAATATACTAAGAATAAATATCCTTCATTAGTGTTCTTTATATCATCTAGACTCCCTACCTAGTTTGCATTTGTATAGGTTTTTAAGTTAAAATCCTTGCTCCTAGGATACCATAACCCAAACTCCATAGTCCCCTTGAGATACCTAAGTATCCTTTTGACTACTTGTAGATGATTTTACTTTGGGTAATCTTGAAATATTCCTACAAGACCTATTGCTTGCATGATGTTAGGTCTAGATGTATTAGTGTATATAAAAATTCCAATCATTGAGCTTTATGATGTCTAAATAACCTTTGGAGATTTATCTTCCTTGATTAAATTACACCTTATGATAATAGGTGCACTAACTAATTTGTAATATTCCATCTCAAACTTCTTTAACATCTCTTTTATTTACTTATCTTGTGAAATGAATATACCCTTTTATGATTGAATGATTTTTAACCCAAAAAATAATGATAGTTATCCCAACATAGACATCTCAAACTCCTTAATCACATTTGCAAAGGCCTTGGTCATATTCTCATTGTTTCCACCAAACATGATTTCATCCACATAGATAAATAATATAATTTAATGGTCATATTTTGTATTTATTTACAAATTACTAACTATAACTCCTCTTTTTAATCCTTGGTCTAATAAATATCTATCAAATCTAGCGTACCAAGATCTAGGGGCTTGTTTTAGACCGTAAATAGACTTTTTCAATCTACAAACATAGTCATTATTACCTGATAATGATAAACCCTCATGTTTCTCTATGTACACCTCTTCTTCCAAGTTTCCATTTAGAAAAGTAGATTTGACATCCATCTAATACACCTTAAACCCTTTGAATCTTGCATATGCTAGAAACAGTCTAATAACCTCTAATATTACTAATAAAGCAAAGGTTTCCTCAAAATCTACCCATTCAAATTATGCATACCCCTTGCATACCAATCTATCCTTATTCCTAGTGACTTCTCCATATTCATTCAACTTGTTCCTAAACACCCATTAATGCCAATGACATTCTTGTCTTTAGGCCTAGAAACTAGTTCCCAAGTCTCATTTTTTTCTATTTGGTCTAACTCATCATTCATAGAACCTATCCAAAACTTGTCTTTACTTCCCTCTAAATGTTTTTTAGGTTAAATATTAGATAATAGATCAATATTATCTTTATTTATATTACTTACCAACCTTGTTCTTGTTTGTATACATGCATCCCTATTGCCAATGATCTATGATTTAGGATGGTCTCTCATAATCTATCTTAAAGTAAATTTTGAATATTATCTTTCCTCAACTTCTTAGTCTTCCTCATCAATATCTATTGTTTCCTCTTCATTATTTAAGTATATATTCTATGATATATCCTTTGACTATAAGTGTGACTTCTTAGAACTTATCTCATCAATATTCACATTGGTGTTTTCCACTATCTTTTGCAACCTCTTGTTATAGTATCTATAGGATTAGTTCACCAATGAGTATCTAAATAATATAATTTAATTAGACATAGAATCAAACTTACCTAAGTCATCCTCATCTCTTTTTATGAATAATTTTCTTCTAAACACTCTAAAGTGTTCCACATTAGCAGGTCTACCTTTTCATAGTTCATAAGGCATTTTATTTTCATTAGTCCTTATCTATCTTCTATTCAAAATGTATAATAAAGTGTTCATTATCTCTATATAGTATCCATAAACTAACCTTGACTCATTTATCATAGTTATTTCCATCTCTTGAACTATCATATTCTTTCTTTCTACTACCCCATTCTGCTGAGGTGTCCTAGATACTGAGAACTATCTCCTTATCCCATGGACCTTATATAAGTCATAAAATTCATTGGAATAAAACTCTCCTCCTTTATCATATCTTAGGAATTTTATATTTTCATTCTTCTCATTCTAAAAAAGAGACATGAATTCCTTGAACTTTTCAAGAGATTTTAAATGTTATTTCAATAATGTTACCCAAGTCATTCTTGTGTAGTCATTTATGAGTAACATGAAGTAGCTATCTCCTTGAATAGTTTGGATTATTGTAGGCCCATATATATCAGTTTGTATTAAATATAAAGGTATTATAGTAGATTAATACTTTGACTTGAATATTCTTCTATTCTTCTTACTATGTTAGCATGCCTTGTAAAGTGTGTTTGTAGGTTTGGTGATTTTAGGCAGGTTCTTCACAGACTTTTTATAGCTTATCTTAACTATATTGTCAATATTTAGGTGGATTAACCATCTATTCCATAACCAAATTTCATCCATATTAATCATAAATCATCTCTCCATTTTTATCTCATTCAATACATATAGATTGTTCTCAATCCTATTAGCATTAGAAATTAGCCTTCCTGATTTGGCTCTCCTTTTATCATACCCTCTATCATGAAAGGCTAGTATGTGTCATTAGTTGTACATTTTAATTATAATAATTAGGTTATGTTTAAAACCTTCCTCATAAAACACATCATTTGTCTTGGTATTCCCATTATCCAAACTCAAGATACCCTTGCCAACTATATTGGTAGTTATGTTGTCTCTAAATCTCACTATTCATATAGCATTATTTTTCAATCAGATGAACTTGCTCTTGTCCCCTATAATGTGGATTGAGTAGCAACTATCTATATACCATTTAATTACTTCATATTAGATGTGAAAGGTAGTATGAACCAACATATATTCCTCTCTTTTAGTCTTTTGTTCCTCCTTCACCTTGTCCATAGGATCTAACTTCTTGATCCACTTCTTAATGGTATGAATATATACCCTTTTATCTTGAAAAACCTTCCTCATATGCCTCATATTATATTCCCTCATAATATGTCCTCTTTTATCATACTTATAAGACAAAATTACTCTTATATTATAGAGATGTGTATTCATCTTATTCCTCTATGAGGAATTGATTATAGCATGATGTCTACAATCCACAACCCTATGTCCATATTGATTGTATGAAAAATGGTAACCATTGAAGGGATTCACATACCTTATTTATGTGATGTTTAATGATTCACCTCTACCTTAATTATCTCTTAAATGATTCAACTTCTTCTTGACTTGTTGATAACCAACTTGAGTCTCAGATTTGAGAGTGTATGCATAGGTCTTTACATTGTCAGTACTATCATTTCTTGATGATACATTATTATTTGAGGTCTAACTCTTATTTTTTTAATTTTTGGTCTTCTTTGAACCCAATACCTATCTTATCATGTTGATACCTTTGACTATTCAAAATATCACCAAGTACTTCAGTACTCTTCTCAAATTTTTGATGTGTCTTCAACTTGATTGTTGCCTAATTTAATTCTTCCTTCAAGGACTCCATTTATATTCCAAATTTGATGCATTTTTCTATCTTGGCCTTAAAAATTTTAGTAACAATCTCAATCTTAGTTTCCAACTATTTGATGATCTCCTCATTTTCATTAGTGTTGTTTATTAGTCTCTCTTTAAAGAGATTGATTTTTTCCTCATAACTCTTAACCAATGATCTTAATTTTTGACTCTTAATTCTTTGAAACTTAAAATCCTCTAGATCACTCACCAATTATGCCTCAAGGTTCACTTCAACCTCTTCTTCATCTAATTCTTTATCATCCATAAGACTTTTCCCTTTTGAAAAACCCTCATTGTCTCTTTCTATAGCTAAGAATACGGTTTCATTGATATTACTATCATTAATGTCATCATCACTATTAGATGTAATTGTGTCACTTATATAAAATTATCTACTATCTTCTTTGATATAGAATCTTTTCTTGTTCTTAAATGACCATTTCTTGCCTTCATACTTCTTGAAACTTTTTTTATTCTTGTAAGGCTTATAAAACTTCTTATCATCATCATGATGTTCATTATGCTCTCCATAATGCTCATTCTTATTCTTATTAATATATTTATATGCAAAATGACCAATCTTACCATAGTTAAAACACTTGAATGGCAACTTGCCCTACTTAATTGATCCTTTCCTTAGTTTTCTAAAAAATATGGATTTTATCTTGTCATCATGAATGTTTGTGCCAAAATCATCCTTGGACTTTAACTTGTGATTTTTTCTCAACTTTGAATGTAGTTTCCTTCTTGGAAGGTCTTCAATCACTTATTCTCATTTTGTAGGCAGTCAAGATGCCATGTATATACACATAATATTTTCAACTTTTATTAAATACTAATGCTTTTTATCTTATAGGAACTCATCAAGACTCAATATCTATGAGTGTATGACTTAAAGGATACATTAGGAAAAGGGTGGGTAGACCATTTGTACTTCATAATATTATTATCCATTATTTCCATTTAGTACGAATCCAACTAGCTCTTGAAAACCATTCCATAAGCTATTACTCCTCTTTTACACACTCATCTAGTCTTTTCCCACTTTAAATTCCTCTTTTCCTCACCTTAAGCCCCTTTTTAAATTATATTATACTAGGTCTACTAGGTTGACCCTATACAATTTTGGGTAAAATTCATTTAGGGTCTAGGTTGGCTTTTTATCGACCTAGCTTGTGACCTAGTGAATTCTTAACCATAACTGTATTAGGTCGATTGGGTTGACCCTATTAGCTAAAATTTTCAAAAGGAATTATGGTTAAATATTAATATATATACAAGATCATTTAATAATTATTTATATAAGGAATAAGAGTTATTATTTATTTGCACTTCTTTATAGTCTTCCCTTCCACCATTCTACTTTAGGAGTCTTAGCTTAGGGTTTCTACTTCGTGAATCTAGTCTTGTGGAGAAGTCTTGGATGCTTTGGCCTTTCTTAGTGATCCTTAAAAACCACAAGAACCTCTTGCAAAGCCCCTTTGGCTAAGGGAGATATTGAGTCTTAATGGGTTCATTTATCAAGTAAGTATTATCTAACTTTGTTTCTCTCTTTAGTAGATTGAAGTAGCATAAGTATTGGATTTGAATAATATTACTCTTCTTCTATCATGTATTAGGGTTTTACTCATGCATATCTTAATTGAGATTCTCCTATGCATGTTTATTTGTTTAATAACCACTATATTGTGCTAAAAGCTTTGGTGAGAACTAGATTAAATTTCTTTCCTTGTTATTTGTTTCTCTTAATTTCTACTCATTTCTTAATTAAGGAAGAAGGGAAGAAACTAGTAATAAGGGTGTGGTAGAAGAACCTAGTTATTATGAACACATGATCCACACAAGTGTAGATATATATATTTTTTCTTATAAGGATGACTTATAGATAATAAACCACTAAAAAAAGGGGTTGTTAGAAAGATAGTAAGGTGGACTACCTAGCATAAGCTAGATCTAAGAAGCATGAGCTTGCTAGGATGTTATCAATCAAATATTTGATAAAAATTAAGTTGAAAGAGATAAAAATAAAATACTTGAATCAAATTAAAAAAAATACTAAAATGAAATAAATAAATGCTTTTTAGATAAGATAACTAAATATAGAAATAGCAGGTCAATACTAATGCTAAAATAGTTTAGGTCGGGTTTAGAAAATCAAGAAGATAAGTAAGGATATAAAAAGTTAGATTTGGTTAGGGATAAGGGGTTAGAAATAACTTGTTATTTCTTACCATAGTGACCATCAGTGCTTAGGTTAACCATTAGTGGTTATGTTGATTGTTAGTGGTTGGGTAACCATCGATAGTTGGAGGTGACCATCGGTGGTTATGTTGACTGTCAGTGGTTACCTATAAAGTTTTAAGTTACTCAAAAAGGAGTTATTAAATGGGTCAATGATTAGGTAAAGTTTTTCAAGGATATATTTAGGGATAGGGAATATTTAAGATAGGTGCAGGAGGTCTAATTCAAGCTTGGAAGTCAAAAACCAATCAAATAAAGTTAAAATACAAATTGTACCTGTTGCTTGCTAAATGGTTGATGGCCAATGGTTGGAGTAATTTTGGTAGAGTAACAATACTTTACCTCAAGAGGAATTTTAGTATAGGTTTAGATATCTATTTTAGTTGATGAAGTGATGGAAGGAAGACTGACTTGAAATCTTGAATATATGTGTGCTAGAATTTTTGTGATGATGGATCTCATATCCTACTCCCTTCCTTTTATAGGTAAAGAGAGATGGAGGATAGAAGATTACTTAGGAGGTTAGCTTGTTGATTTCTATGCTTGGGAGTTAATTATCACCAAGTAAGGTGGACATATTAAATTATTCCATGTTATCTTACATATAACTGGTGTTTATATTAGAACAAAGAAGACCTAACTATCAATGGTCAGCCTAACAATCATTAGTCATGATAAACATTAGTAGTCAAGTGTCTATAGTTAAAGGGGTCAAGGTGAGTTAAAAAAGGTTAGGTAAAGGTTTAATTTGTAAGTTTGTGAGTTTATTTAGATAAGTAGCTAATTAGACCTAGGGTTTTATGGGTTGGCCATTAGGTTAAGAAGGGTCTACAACTATTATGTGTAGTTTTCTAGTGTCTACATTTTCCCCCTTTTTATTATGTATATTTGAATCAAAAATATATAAAATAAAAAATAGATTTTTGGTTGAAGGTTCAGTTGCCCTGATTATGGGAGGAGGTATTCCCTCTCAAACTAGGAGGTGATGAGGTGAAACCAAAATCAAGTCAGGGTTTAATAAGTGGTTTATGGTGAATCATGAGGGTGGTAACAAGGGTGGTTGGGAATTTGAAATGAAAACATGCACAAAAAATGTGACTAAGTGTGATATCCAAGATTATGTAAAAACTAAGGTTACCATAGTTGGTAAAAATAAGGTCAGTTCTAAAAGGATTGGTGATGTAGTAATTGAGACACAACATTAGGCATAGCTAATTAGGTCATTATTATCAAAGTGTTCTAAATAGGGTTGGTGTTTTTATAGGTATATAAGATAGGAAGTTATCCTTTAAAAAACACAAATGGTTTGGTGTGTACTAGGTGGTGGAAATTCAAATGGTCAACATGATAGGGTTGGTCAGTATAATAAAAAAGGAACAAGGCAAGGTCATTTCCAAAATATGTGATAGTTAGGGCCAAAAATGGAGAATGTTGATGTGGATGTGGTCTAATGGTTGGTTGGACAAGTGTAATATCCAATAGATTGGTTTTGGTCTAGTGGAGAAGGCCATTTCCAAAAACATGGCATTAAGGTGTTGGTGCCTAAAAATTTTAAAGTGTGGGTTTCCTGACCAATGATGCTCAGGGGTCCCAAACTCAATAATTGATGATCACCATGATTATAGATAGTTAGATGTAAACCTTAAAATCATAGAACATAAAAAATTGAAACTATTTTCTATTTGACTTCCCATGACTTCCGTAATTTGGTGATTTGGCATTTTGTGAGTGATAGTACTAATGAAGTGGGGTCAGTGTGTTGACTAGGTGATTATTGATTGGAGGTGGGATTGGCTAGCTGTTTGAGTGGAATTGACTACTATCTTGATGATGTAGGGTGGATGAGGACATGGCCAGGTAATGGATATAGGGTTTGTCCTTGATAGTAATCAAAGAATAAGGTAGGTGGTGTTTATTAAACTATTATATTAGTTAATTTAGATCATTTTGTAGTTTAATATGGATATTTTGTGTTTATTTTGGTAGGGTTTTGGGGGATTTTACCTTAATTCTAGGTTTTAGATTGATTAGGAAAATTAGCAAGTGAAACTCAAAAGTGAAGGAGTATTTGGGTTGGGGGTAGGGTAAAAGGTAGGGGTAGGTACTTTAGTTATTGAATTTTGATGTTTTAAGGTGAATTTAGGAAGGTATATTTTGGTATTTTTCCATTATAAGTCACACATAATGACTTTCAATGGTCATACCTGACCATTGATGATCAAACTTGACTATCAATGGTCAACTACCAAATCCAAATGGTCACTTGACCATCATCATTCGTAGTGACCATCAATGATCGAGAGAATGATTAAGTGTTTAATAGATAATAAAGGAAATGGGTGGGTTTTTAAAAAATATATATCATTTAAAATGTTAAGGTTTAGTTGGTATAGGGTACCTATCAAGTAGGAGTGGTGTGTTGAAATGTTTATGTGTTAAGGTAGGTATTATTTGATAAAAGAGTTAAGGCTAGAGGTAAGTTGAAAATGCTATATCATTATAAGGGTAGCATTGGAATAGGTTAATCTAAGTGGGTTTAGGTTTTATAAAGAGGTTGATTGAGGTAGAATGAATGAAGTGAAAGAATATGACTAATGGTAATGGAAAACTAAGTGTGTGTGCTAACTTTGAATTTTTTAGGCTGAGATCAAATCTAGATGAGGGATTGGGTTCCTTAAATCTTTGAGGAGATAAATGAAGGGATGAATAAGGATAATTGGACACACATGGAGGAGGTCAACCTCAGAGCTATGAGACACTATCAATATGTGCCATGAGATATGATGATAATCATGGCCCTCATCGAGAGATGGGATTCGGCCATGAACACCTTCCTCTTGTCGATAGGAGAGATGACCACCTTACTAGAAGATGTTCATAGGATTACATAGATACCCATTTGGGGGGAGCTAGTATACCATATTGAGAGTGAGGAGAGGGATGAATATATGGAGCTTTTTATGGTGAGGATTAAGCCCTTGTTAGTTGGCATACCAATAAATTTAGATATAGGCCATTGTAATAGAGGGATTGAGATGAGAGGAATTTGATGACAATGATGATGATGACAATCTTTTTTTTTTGCATTTCTAGATTTAAGTAATGGGTAGTTTCCTTATCTACTTCTAGGATTTTTATGGAGATATTGGTTGGTAGGATTGTGTTTAGGTAGGCACTAGTTTTGTTAGTTTAGATATACATGGAGCTATGGGGATTTTGAGCTCATTGGCAATATGGGATTAGCATGGGTTTTATGATCCATTACTAGTCCTATGATCACATTAGGATTTGGAGGCCATTAAGGTTCTCTTGGGAGGGTTATGCTTGATGGACTTTAGAGTGGGATTCCTGTGGTAAAGGGGTGACTACACACTTACAAGAGTTGGAGGAGGTGTGAGGGATATTGACTAGTTTAGGGATGCATTGGATGGATTGGTTGTGGGGTATGTCATTTGGAGGCCATATTTTAGCTTTCCTAGGTGGGCTCACTATACTCGGCATACATTATCATTACATAATTAGAGATGGATCTATGGGAAGAGAGAGGGTGAGAATGAGATCATCCCATTTGATAGAGTTTTAAGGTAGTTCAACCAGGTATAAAAAGGAGGATGTTGAGTTTTTTCTTCCCAAGCCATAGCTAGAGGAGGTAGTCCTAGATCATGAGGAGCTACCTATTATAGCAAGGGTTGATTATGTTATTTTTTTCAATGGCTATATAGCATGGTACCAATAATTTTATGTAGTGGTAAATTTTGGTGGGATGATGGGGGCCAACATGCTATGGATGTGGATCTAACTAGTGGGGGTCCATAGGTACATGTATAGGGTGATGGCCCTAATGTATAGGTAGAAGCAACATTGGCTACTGTACAAGCATATATTATAACATTACAAGGGTAGGTGGCCAAATCATAGGGCTAAATTATGACATGTAGGGTCAAGTTGCGACCATGATAGGTGAGAGGGATCAGGCCAGGACCTCACTCAACTTGGTGACCTAGGAGAGGGACACCTTGAGACAAAGGCATAGAATAGTAGTAGCACTAACAAGACCACCAATTATCATCCCTATGGCATGGTATTTACTGACAATGGAGGAGTTGAGGTATTATGAGGCCATAGTGTTGACATAGTATCCTAAGCAACCTAGATGGGGTGTGTATAAAGATAGTTTAGTAGGTGGTTTAGGGGTAGCGAATCCAAGTCAGTGGGTCACTTTGGTGGGTGGATAGGTAGGCATCCCAAGAGGATAGGTGCCATATGGAGGTAGTAGTGCAAGTAGGGCCAATAGTAGTGATGCCCTAGGGGCATGATATATGATATGATATGATGTATAGATATAGGTGTATATGATTTTGATACTAACTTATGTGTTGATGCAGTAATATGTACATGTTTTGAGAGAGAGAGAGAGATACATTATTACATGTATTATTTATTTTGATGACATGATGTATATGATGTTTGATGCTCATGATATATATATATATATATATATATACACACACACATACATATATATATATATAGTCATATATATATAGACATATATATATATATATACATATATATATATATACATATACATATATATACATATATATACATACATACATATATATATATATATATATATATATATATATATATATATATGTAGACACCAAAATTGTGTCTACTCCTTGGTCGACTCCCCCCTTGGTCCCCTTGGTCCACTTCTAACACATTCCTAACCCACACACTTATTAATTTAAAATAATAACTTATTTTAAATTAATAACACCTCACCCTTGGATTCCTCACCCTTGGATACCCTCATTCATTACCCTATGACCTATTTCAACCCTCCCACTAACCTCTCATGCCTATTAAACCCACCTTCGACTATTTTACCATGACCACTAAACCTGATAGATGGAGGAATGGGCAAAAGGCTAATTTTAGCCCTTTTTCCCATCTTTTAGCCACTGACATTGGTTACTAGTCGGCCGATGCTAGCGGGATCGCCAACGTCTGTCACTTAAAATAACCCGAAGGCAAATTCTCTTCCCCCTGAGATGCTAAAATCATAGCACTAGATCAATCAATCATAGAGCTGAATGCTAACTCTCTTGCTTTGAATCTAACTTCTCTCCCTCTCTCTCTCCCAAACACACACCAAGCATCACAGGCTATAGGTACTCTACATCAGTCACTTCACCTCTGATTGAAACATTGCAGGGAGACTTTTGCATCAGCAACAAGTCTTCTACACCTCTGAGGCTCTTCCCAGGCAGAGCTAAGTATCTTTATTCTGTTTCATTTCAATTATTTAGACTATATCAGTAATCAGTTTTTTGTTTATTGCTTCTAAACAATATTATCAACTAGACTTGGCCATCAACCAGACCACACCTGACTCTCTTTTCGAAAAGGCTGAGAGGCCTTTCCCCTATCTTTCCCTCTTTTGATAACTTATCCTCTACTTTTTCCCCTCCTAAGACCTTATCTACTGTCTTACCACCCTACACAGACTCTCAGACTATCATAGACCATTCCATCGACTAGAGACCTATCCAGAACCCATCTAAGGCCATTGCCCTGATCGACATCAACCATTTCCTCTACCGATGTTAGCAAACTAACCGGCATCGGCAACCTTAGACAACCGACGTTGGCAGACTAACTAGCATCGGTGACTGTGACTAATCGGTAATAAAATATAGGTATGCATTATCTCTATTTCTTTTGTTCAGTCTTTCACCATTTCTCTTTTATTCGACATTATTTTATCAACTAGTGGACTGTCATCCCTCCAAGAAGTCCTTACGCTTCCAGGATCGAGCTTTTGCTTGGCAGTCCACCTTATATCCATCTAAAAATCTCTTTGTTTAAGTCTTTCTCTCTATAGGTGTCATCCTCCATAGCCAAAGAGGAGTCCCTATAACGTCTGGATACAGTGCACAAACTTCATCTGGGTATGTACAAATGCTTGACCATTACTTTAGTTTCTTACTTCTTTTGAATGTAGAAAAGTAAAAATAGTTGGATACCTCATCCCATACTTGGGGCAATCAACTCTTATTTTTGTCTTGCAGTTCATTAGAACAACTAACAGGACAAAAAATGACCTTATCCCATACTTGGGGCAACTTAATCCTATTTTTGTCTTGCAGTTCGTCAAGAATAACCAACAAGACAAAAAGGGGAAAATATAGACACCAAAATTGTGTCTACTCCTTGGTCGACTCCCCCCCTTGGTCCCCTTGGTCCACTTCTAACACATTCCTAACCCACACACTTATTAATTTAAAATAATAACTTATTTTAAATTAATAACACCTCACCCTTGGATTCCTCACCCTTGGATACCCTCATTCATTACCCTATGACCTATTTCAACCCTCCCACTAACCTCTCACACCTATTAAACCCGCCTTCAACCATTTTACCATGACCACTGAACCCGGCAAATGGAGGAATGGGAAAAAGGCTAATTTTAGCCCTTTTTCCCATCTTCTAGCCATTGATGTTGGTTACTAGTTGGCCAACGCCGGTGGGATCGCCAACGTCGGTCGCTTAAAATAAACTGAAGGTGAATTATCTTCCCCCTGGGACACTAAAATCACAGCACTGGATCAATTAATCACAGAGTTGAATGCTAACTCTCTTGCTTTAAATCTAACTTCTCTCCCTCTCTCTCTCTCCTAGACACACACCAAGCATCACAAGCTACAGGTACTCTACATTAGTCACTCTACCTCTGATTGAAACATTGTAGGGAGTCTTCTACATCAACAACAAGTCTTCTACACCTCTGAGGCTCTTCTCAGGCAAAGATAAGTATCCTTATTCTATTTCATTTCAATTATTTAGACTATATCAGTAATCAATTTTTTGTTTATTACTTCTAAACAATATTATCAACTAGACTTGGCCATCAACCAAACCACACCTGACTCTCTTTCTAGAAAGGCTGAGAGGCCTTTCCCATATCTTTCCCTCTTTTGATAACTTATCCTCTACTTTTTCCCCTCCTAAGACCTTATCTATTTTCTTACCACCCTATATAGACTCTCAGACTACCATAGACCATTCCATCGACCAGAGACCCATTCAGAACCCATCTAAGGCCATTTCCTTGACCGACATTGACCATTTCCTCTACCGACGTTGGCAGACTAATTGGCATTGACAACCTTAGATAACTGAAGTTGGCAGACTAACCGGCATCAGTGACTTTGACAGACTGATAGCAGAATATAGGTATGCATTATCTCTATTTCTTTTGTTTAGTCTTTCACCATTTCTCTTTTATTCAACATTTTTTTATCAACTAGGGGACTGTCATCCCTCCAAGAAGTCCTTACACTTTTGGGACCGAGATTTTGCTTGGCAGTCCACCTTATATCCATCTAATAATCTCTTTGTTAAGTCTTTCTCTCTACAGGTGTCATCTTCCATAGCCAAAGAGGAGTCTCTAAAACATCTGGATAAGATGTGTAAACTTCATCCAAGTATGTACAAACCCCTGACCATTACTTTAGTTTCTTACTTCCTTTGAATGTAAAAAAGCAAAAATAGTTGGAAACATTCTGGCACGCCTGGTGGGACCCTGGAATTTTCCTTGGGTTCATTTCTTCTAAAAACAAAACATTCATATAGGTGCATTAGATTTCTTCTTGCATCCTTTTTCTTCTATCTCTTTATTTTGAAAATACATCATAAGCAAATTTAAAAAGAATCTTTCTTTTTCTTCTCTTCACCTTTCCTTCTTGCATCTTAGAGTAGTGAAGTTCATGCTCTTAACCTTTTCTCAACTTGTTTGCATCTAAACACACATTTCAATTTGGGCTTAAAATCTATTGCATCTCATTTCTACCTAAATGCATACTTAGCTCTCACATCTAGTAATTAAAATTGCATTATGAATAAAGCTTAGTGCACTTATGTTACATGACTAGACCACTATCACAAATCAAACATCTAAACATACCTGAGACAAGGCCTGACTATGATTTCATAACCTAGTGGATACCTTACCCTTCCTGATAATCCTACTTGGACTTCACTACCAAGGGGAGAGCCCACTCTATTCTCTGGCAGAGTATAAACTCTAGGGGAAGTATATACTGGCTAAGCAACCCAACTTATCTCTAGGCTCGTGAAGTGAGGGGAGCTTGCTCCTTAGCACCAGGCCATGTATGGAACCTAATACAGACTTTGAGCACTGAAACTAACTTAAAACCAACCTTAGACTGCTTCTTCTAGGACCCGTTCTAAAAGCCAACTTCCCAAACACACCCTTCTAAGGCATAAGCCAACAAGACTCTAAAATTTATTCTTAGGAACTAACGTTTAGTGTTTGCTTGTATTCATCTATTTTTCTATCTCTATCTAGTTTTTTGAGCTGGTGAGGATGCATTATTCTGAGATCTAAAAATAACTCAGACTTTCTTCTTTATTCCAAAAACTTTTAGTTTCTGGAAACACACAGACACTGACATCAGTTTTTCCACTGATGTCGGCAACTCTTACTCACCGGCATTGGTTATCTAACTGACATCAGCAAATTTATTCACCGACATCAATTTTTATACCAACATCGGTCACTGTCTAAAACTTCTTCCAAAATAGTAGGTTTAAAGCCTAACTTTCTTGTTGTTAGACACACATTCTAAGTTTCTAAAACTAAAAAAACATAGTTTCTGGAACCTAACCTTTTTTGCCTTGAATGGTTTTGACATGTAGTCAAACCAAAACTCTTGTTGACCACGCAAGGCAACAACCACTTCCACCTTCACCCTCCATAACAAGTCCCCTAATGGAGTGTACTTCAGACACTGAATATTCTCCTATCTAGTCAACCCCTGATCAATCTCCTATTGTTCCTAAAGGGGATCAAAATTTTGAGAGATTTCTTGACCATAACATCAAGGCTCTCCAACACTATCTCACTAAGATCCAAACACAAGACTCTTCAATTCAACCAAGTTCATCACATTTTCAGAACTTGATTGTCTCGACTCCACACACTCTTGCACCTATAAACACGAGAGTGACTACCTACCCTTTCTCTAGTGTTGCCACCATCCAACCACCTATGGCAACATCAAGCCAGGTCATGCCCTTCAACTTCAGGACACAAGCCCCCTTAGCTTCAACATCAGTCCCTATGACTAGTTACCAACATGTTGCACCTATACAAGCATAACCAACTACATCATATGCCCTTCCTAACACCTTCTAGGTACCTTACAACCTAGGGGGTGCCCCACTTGCAAATCTGTCAACTGATCTAATCAAGATGTTGATGGATAAGATGTCTAACCTTGAGGCATCCATTTTTGGTTCAAGTAATGCTCTCTCATATGAGAAAATTTGTAATGAACCCATTCATCCTTTAGTCCCAATCCAACCATATCCAAGCCAATGGGAACTTCCCAAGTTTACTCATTACTAGATTAAGGAAGACCTACAGCAACATCTACGAGCATTTAGACACGCTTGTTACCTTATAGCCCATGATGATGCATTATTGCTATGCACATTTCCCATGTCACTTTCTGGTGCTACCCTTGATTGGTATAGTTCCCTTACCAGTCATTCTATCTTTTCTTTCACTCAACTTGCCCAACTATTTCTCGACCACTTTTTAACTAACATAACTAAAAAGGTCTCCATCATGGACCTATATTCTATCAGACAATTCGACGATGAGTTAATAACTCATTTCGTTGCTCGATGGAGAGGCTTAATCAACCAAATCTTCTTTTCTTTACCTCAACTTGAGCTCATAGAGCTCTCTCTAGAGCATGTGCCAAACATATTTCATCTACTTTGTGGGTGCAAACATTTTGCACATTTGATGAAGCTTTCACCATGGCCCGAAAGCTTGAACTCCATGCGATCAAAGAAGATAGAGTCAAATTGCATAGTAACACAAAATCCAATGACCCTTCTTCTTCCAAACCTTCTTCTTCCCACTCCAAATATAAGGGGTCAGCAAATTCTATAGTCTTTAGACCATCTTCAACAACAACCAACCAAACCGAACCTTCCACATCTCAAAGCATCACAAGACAATTCCAATAATGGTACATACAGTGGCAATACACTCCAATAGGAGAATCATACACTTCCGTGTTGGATAAAATCATCACGTAATGGGCCCTCAATCTCCCTCAAATTTAACCACCCCAATTTGACCCATCAAAACCTATCCCTGCATGGTATAGGGAAAATGCCTTTTGTCATTATCACCGTGTCAAAGGCCATGACATAAACAACTGAAAGACCTTTAAAAACATTTTCCAAGACATGTTAGACAAGGGAGATCTTGTCTTGGATAACCCAAATGTGTTGCCTAACCAAAACATGGACATCTTTAGACAACCTTTCCCTAATCATCCCCCCTAGTCAAAATAACATTCAGACCATGGCTGATGACCCCCAAGAGCATAATATACACATGGTCAACATGGTCTCTCCTATCATTTCTAACCAACCTCTCCCACATTCTAAAGAGGTTAGTCAATCTATTTGTCCACAATGGGTAGAAGAGCCCTCTTCTTCTATTTGTCTTCCGTCAATGGAGGATAGTCCTCCATCTACCCCTCTTTTACATGTGGGAGAGCCTACTTTGACCTCTCCCATATTGGATGATGCTTTGACAACACCAACACTGGCTACCTCACCCTCATCCTTCTTATCATTAATAGGGGATCATACATTCTCCACTCCTAGACCACACGTCAAAACCATGACCATCTCTGCGCTCTCTCTGACTAAATATCTAATCCCTTCTCTGTCAAGAGAAGAACTTATCACCTCACCTCAATCTTTTAAATGACCAACTATAAAACCTCATGCAACCTCATCCAAACCCTTGGAGTCATCTATCATGCTGAAACAGGTTAAACCTCTCGATATTCACCCTACATCGAACCTCACTCACCCACAAGTGACGGTAGACTTAAACCTCGCCCTACACAATAGTAGTCCTCACACTAAACCAAAGAAGGCTATTAAACCTCATCGATGAACTCCTCCCCCACCTTCACCATTACCATCCATCTTGGGTCCACATTCATCTACTTTAGCAGGATTGTTCCCACATCCAACACCTCTCAACAAGAATGTGCCATCTCCACATGTAGTCATACCGCCAACTAAAAAGGTGACACGGCAAACCCTCCAAACAACTCCTAAATAGTTGCTGTCAACCTCTACTATAAAAAAGAGTGCCAACCCATTAAAGGTTTCTTATGCTTCGATGTTATGTTGATTGTTGTAGTCATCTAGCATCATCCTCCTGCCTATCAAGCCTTACCAACCTCTCAGACCAAAACCACCTTGGTTCGATGACACTAAAATTTGCTGGTATCATCGCACACCGGGGCATGACACTGAGCATTGTTGCGCCCTTAAGGTTTTCATCCATCAACATCTGGCAAAGGACACCTCTCACATTGAGGCTTCTTCTGACCACAATTTTGACCAAATACCAACACCATCTCATACCTCTCGAACCTCTTCACCTAAATTGGGATCCCCACACAAGACTATGGTCCCTCAACCACCTCCACCACCTTTATTTGAAATCAACACTGTTAATGTGGCCACCAGGACCTGAACTATGAAGAATAAAGGAAAAGACCAAAAATCTACACCTTTGACATATCCATTATTCATCAAGACCTCTCAACCAACACAACCCAAGATTTCTATCTTGAACATGTCTCGACCATCATCACTAGGGGAAGTTCATCCTAACCTCACTAGTCCATATGATGCTTGGTATAAGCGACTCGTGGACTACTTGACATATTCTATCATCCCTCCCACACTCTCTAGTAATAGACGGCAAGATTTTATCAAAAACACTGCTCGCTACAACATGCTAGGGGGACTTCTTTACAAGCAAGGTCTCGACGGCCTCCTTATCCAATGCCAACAACATCTTGACCAACTTCACATCCAACATCGACCAAAACATGCCAACAATACATCAACCAACCAAGCATCGACCAAACATCAACCGACCAAACAACGACCAACATGTGACCAATTTAGAATGAAGCAAATGGGGCAAGTTTGCTCCTAATTGATTGAGACCTTACATCATAACACAAGCATGGGTCATGGACTTATCAGAACCTGAGCCCCTTTATGCCTTACATCTTTGACTAGTCTAATGTTAGTCAAGTAATTATTCACTTGATGTTTAACTTGAGCTCATCCCTTGAGCAACCTCCCATCATTGTCATTCCTGTTCCTTTTCAACCCTCAACCCTACAAACATCAGTTAACCCTTTTGTCAAGCATGAATGCTTTGTCCTAATAAAAGGGAAACCCTCTAAACCTCTATAGTCAGGTCCATGACCAAAAATTTAGTCAACAAAAACATATAAAACTGGGATTCTTATTCCAAGGTCATAAAACTCTAAATGTAAACTGCTCCCTTGAAGGATAGCTACATAATTGCTATAATTGATAGACTGCTCCCTTGAAGGATAGCTATTCAAATCCCTCAAAAATATATAAAGCAAAAATATAGACCACTCCCTCGAAGGATGGCTATGCCTAAATATCTTTCTACAAACAGCATTCTTTTAGAAGCTTCCCGCATCGATCAGCTTCACATATGACCACAAAGCAAAACAACATCCCCATGTAGACTTCCCGCATTGATCAGTCTACCCAAAAAAAAAACTGACTAACTGACTGACAAACTATAAAGTCATGGAATTGTCTTTAGTCATTCTCAGGGTCACTTATAAAAGGGGAAAAGTTGTTCCTAACAAAATGGATTCCCCCATCCATCCCTATCACATATCACACCTATCACCCCAACATACTCAAGGGATTTTGAGCTCACTTAACGTCAAGTGATTCGAGTACTCCTCTAACACAATCAATGGTCCACGACGCAATGCATGAATGGGGCTTTTGCTTGAAAAAACCCTTATCTATGCTATCATTATGGTCCTTGTCAATGAAAGAGAAACACGCCTTTCCCTTCATACATCTTGGTCACAAACAATTCAACCAAATCATTTCTAAACAACCCAACCAAAACCAAACCAAACATTTTTAGACCACTGCCATGACATAGCTCATTCACATAGTTTCTATGGAAAACAATACACATGGAAACTATCGACTAGACACAATTTATGTCAAGCATAAACCATTACTTGCTGAAGCATAAATAATCTCATTCATTCTTAGCATACATCCATCACCGATATGGAAAATTACTAAGGATGAAAGACCACATAGCCAATGTTACAGAATACACCATCACACGATATGGAAAAGGTTGTAACATCATCATACCTTCATCATCATGACCAAAACCAATCATCGACCACTTTGACTCTTAGCCTGAACTACATTGATCTAAGGCCCTTCACACAAGGGCTATGTAGGTAGCACTCAAATGACATGACATCTTTTGGGGTTAGCTTGGCCACCTCTATTTGTTCATCTATCTGATAGACAAACCATTTTACCTTTAACCATAACATAACCTGACCAAACCCACCTATCAACCACTTTGACTCTTCGCCTAAACTACATTGGTCTGAGGCCCTTCAAACAAGGGCTATGTAGGTAGCACTTAGATGAAATGACATCTTCTGGGGTTAGCTCGGCCACATCCATTTGCTCATCTACTTGATGGACAAACCATTTCACCCTTAACAATGACTTAACCTAGTCCAAACCAATCATCAACCATTTTTCCTCTTAGCCTAAACTATATTGGTCTGAGGCCCTTCCCAACAAGGGCTATGTAGGCAGCACTCAGTTGACATGGGGTCTTCTGAGGTTAGCTCGGCCATTCCTTTGTTTGTCCATCTAATGGACCAACTATCTATATCGACTCGACTCAACCAATGACCATGGAGATCATGACTATCTCCTCCGATTGTGACCATTTTCGAGGCAACTTTGCCTTAGTTGTTTTGATTGTATGTAGGCTACTTCATGAATAGTTAGCCAAATTGTCCACAACCCATATTACGACCCTCACACTTATTGTCAGAGCATGAGCAAGTTGATCCCCAATACTTGTGACATTTTTGTGTTTTCCAAGAGCACTTCCTAGGCCTAGGATACTTGGAACACGATGACCATTAGAGCTACAAGTTGGATCAAATAACCCAATCAACTACAACTAAATGTTGGGGCCCAATTATTTTAATTTTGGCACTCCTTGACCCTGACCTGTTACAATTTGACCTGACCATCTTGTGAAGTGGTATGCACATAATCTCAACTATTGTAACGTTCACACTCAAACTTCACCATATCCATCCACTATCTATCAAATCAGCACCCAATTTTAGGTTCCCTTCCCTCGACTCCCACTTTGAGGGGGATACCTCATCCCATACCTAGGGTAATTAACTCTTATTTTTGTCTTGCAGTTCATTAGAACAACCAACAGGACAAAAAATGACCTTATCCCATACCTGGGGCAACTTACTCCTATTTTTGTCTTGCAGTTCATCAAGAACAACCAACAAGACAAAAAGGGGCAAATGTAGACACCAAAATTGTGTCTACTCCTTGGTTGACTCCCCCCTTGGTCCCCTTGGTCCACTTCTAACACATTCCTAACCCACACACTTATTAATTTAAAATAATAACTTATTTTAAATTAATAACACCTCACCCTTAGATTCCTCACCCTTGGATACCCTCATTCATTACCCTATGACCTATTTCAACCCTCCCACTAACCTCTCACACCTATTAAACCCACCTTCAACCATTTTACCATGACCACTGAACCTGACAGATGGAGGAATGGGAAAAAGGCTAATTTTAGCCTTTTTTCCCATCTTCTAGCCATCGATGTCAGTTACTAGTCGACCGATGTTAGCGAGATCACCGACGTCAGTCGCTTAAAACAACTCGAAGGCAAATTATCTTCCCCCTGGGATGTTAAAATCACAGTGCTGGATCAATCAATCATAGAGCCGAATGCTAACTCTCTTGCTTTAAATCTAACTTCTCTCCCTCTCTCTCTCTCCTAGACACACACCAAGCATCATAAGCTACAGGTACTCTGCATCAGTCACTCTACCTCTGATTGAAACATTGCAGGGAGTCTTCTGCATCAGCAACAAGTCTTCTACACCTCTGAGGCTCTTCCTAGGTAGAGCTATGTATCCTTATTCTATTTCATTTCAATTATTTAGACTATATCAGTAGTCAATTTTCTATTTATTGCTTTTAAAAAATATTATCAACTAGACTTGGCCATCAACTAGACCACACCTGACTCTCTTTTCGAAAAGGCTGAGAGGCCTTTCCCATATCTTTCCCTCTTTTGACAACTTATCCTCTAATTTTGCCCCTCCTAAGACCTTATCTACTATCTTACCACCTTACACAGACTCTCAGACTACCATAGACCATTCCATTGACCAGAGACCCATCCAGAACCCATCTAAGGCCATTGCCCTGACCGACATCAACCATTTACTCTATCGACGTCGGTAGACTAACTTGTGTCAGCAACCTTAGACAACTAACATCAGCAGACTAATCGGTGTCGGTGACTGTGATAGACCAATAGTAAAATATAGGTACACATTATCTCTATTTCTTTTGTTCAGTCTTTCACCATTTCTCTTTTATTTGACATTCTTTTATCAACTAGTGGACTATCATCCCTCTAGGAAGTCCTTGCACTTCCAGGACTGATCTTTTGCTTGGTAGTCTACCTTATATCCATCTAAAAATCTCTTTGTTTAAGTCTTTCTTTTTACATGTGTCATCCTCCATAGCCAAAGAGGAGTCCCTAGAACATCTGGATACGGTGCGCAAACTTCATTCGGGTACATACAAACCCCTGACCATTACTTTAGTTTCTTACTTCCTTTGAATGTAGAAAAGCAAAAATAGTTGGAAACAATATATATATATATATATATGATGTATGTTCTATGGTTTAAGTGTTGCAATGTTTATTCTTATGCTTTAAGAGATGTGGACTTAGTATCTTAGGCATGTGATGTTTATGATGAGTGGTTATATGTGATCATGATGATGTTTTGTTTTATTCATGGATATGATATTTATGATTATAGATGTCTTGATTATGGTTATGATGTTTATGATCTATTATCATGGATTATGTGATGTGTTAAATATAGTTATGGTGTTAGTGAAAGCACATAAAGTAAGCTAGATAACAAACTAGATGTGGGAAAAGAGATAAGAATCATGAGACATATGTCCACATAAACCAATGATGAAAGGATAAGAAAAAACATAATGTTTTTTCAATGGTAAGGATAAAATAAAACCTAAGTTAGCTTACAAAACATCATACTTTTAAATGCTTTGCATTAGCATCATTTAGTTGATAAAAGGGTGTCTTGGTCATATTGTGTCAAGTAAGCTCATAATCCCTTGATTTGTAGATGGTATAAAGGGGAGGTAGGTGGTAGGTGAAGGGTAAATGGGTAATAGGTAAGGTAACCTTATGCGGGTCAATTTTCCCCTTTGATAAGTGACCTAAAAACCATATTTGATAATTCTATGTCTTCATGCAAGGTGTATGTGGATCAATGTAGGAAGTCTACTAATGCTAGATATGCAAGCTGATTATAGCTTTTTTGGGATAGCTTGTTTTGATTTTGATATGGGGTATTTTGTTTTTTTTTTTAATAAGTTTGTGAATCTAATTGATGTAAGAAGATTCAAATGATTGATTTTGATGAATTTGACTTAGCCATCCTTCAAGGGAGTGGTCTAAGTTTGGATTTATTTATTTGGTAGCTATCCTTCAAGGGAATAGTCTATCTTTTTAAGCAATTTTTAGATTTGGGAAACTGTCCTTCAAGGGAGTAGTTTGCACTACTAAAGACACGTGACCCAAGTGATATTTTGATATCCCATATTGTTTTGATGCTAGGTTTAGACATGGACAAGTCTATATAGGCTTATAAGTTTACCTTTATGAGGGAAAAACTTAGAGCACAAGAGGTTAATGATAGGTAAAAGGGTTTTGGGAGACAATGAACATAGGATTCCATCTAATTAGGGATGAAAAGTATCTATGAGAACCATGTTATGGGTAGAGCTATGCTACCCATATTTATGATTAGGTTATGACTCTGATGGTTAATCACATGGTTCTATGTTGTAATTGGTTATCCTGAAAAGGATAGGGATAGGTAAGTGAATGTAAAAATATTGTAAATCAAGGGATGAGCTTAGGTTAGAAAAAAGGTGAGTTTGATCCTTATTTAAAAAAATAAAGGATGCATATGTAAAGTATTGAAAGGCTTTGGTTCTAGTTTTCCTTCAAGAGAGGACAAATGGTAAGCTCCTGATCCATACTTATGGGTTATGATGTAGGGTCCAAGCCAATTGAAAGCAAACTTGCCTCTTTTTATTTTCTCCATATTGGTTACATGATGGTTTTCCTTTAGGATGAGGTCTAGAATATTAAATTCTTGTTCTTGTAGGTGCTTTTCATAGGCATTCTTGATTCTCTCTTGGTAGACATGAAGATGGTTAAGCATTTCTAAGTGATGCTTGTCAAGTAGTTCAAGTCAGGATAGATGTTCTTAATGATAGTCACTCTTAGAAATGATGTCTTTCAAGGATATTCAAAGAGAAATAATTTGTACTTTGAGGGGAAAATTTAACTCTATTCTAAAGACTAGAGAGAAAGGGGTAGCACCCATAGAGATTCAAATGATAGTATGATAGGCTCATAAAGTGAAAGGGATGTGCAAGTGCCAATACTAACTTAAAGCACTAACTACATTGGTTAACATTTTATTGACAATTTTGTTAGAGGCTTTTTCCTATCCATTCACTTGTGGATGGTAAGGCGAGGAAAAAAATTAACTTAATTCCAAATGTATCATAAAGACCTTAGACTTGCTTATTTTTTAATGATCCACCATTATCAGTGATGATCTTATGGTGAACACTAAAATGACATATGATATGATGATTGATGAAGTCAATAATATTTTTTGCTTTGGTTGAGATGAGATGAATGGCCTCCACACATTTGATGAAATACTTGATGGTGGTGATGATGGATTGATGTCACTTTGAATAATGAGGATCAATCGTCCTAATGAGATCTAGTCCCCATTGTGAGAAGTGTCAAAATTCCTTAGATAATTGAAGGCCATGGGTAGGTGCATGATGTATATTGTCATGTTATTGACATTTAACATAAATTTTTACATAATCATATCAATCTAGGTTGAGGGTGGGCCAATAGTAGCCAAGATGAAGGATACATTTAGTGATAGCTAAACCACTAAAGTTTTCCCCACAAATTATATCATGAATTTCCTTGAAATCATTGGAAGCTTCATGACTATGTAGAAAATGGAGAAGGAGGCCTTCAAAACCAAATTTGTAAAGGATTCCCCCTAGTATAGTGTAATGAGAGATACTCTGAATAAAAGCTCTTCAGGCATTCTTAGAGAGGTTGGGAGGAATGGTGTTGAGGTTGAGGTAGTTGAAAATTTGATCATACCAAGTGTCTAAGGGAGATTCCTCCACACTAAAAATGTTAGAATGGATATAAGAGGGTGTGATAAAATGGTGAATGGTGATACAGAGTTTATAATCAATAGGTACGGATGGGATTTGGGAAGCAAGGGAAGTCATTGTATCCATGAAATTTTTAGTAGATCATGTGACAGATCAGATAAGGCAATGATCAAATGATGTTAAGAATACATCAACAAGCTATTTTTACTTTTGCAAGATATCATTCTTAAATTGTTAGGATCCATTGACCTAACTAATCATAATTTGGTAATCACCAAAGACATTGATCATCTTAACTACCAAGGATAGAGTGGTTTGGAGACCTATTACTAGGGCTTCATACTCAACCACTTTTTTGGTTCACTAAAAATCAAGTTTAAAGGAAAGTGGAAGAGGTTACCATTAAGGGGTATGAGAATACTCCACCACCCCCACTACACTAGAATTTTTATCCATCAAAGAACATGGTTATTTGGTAGGTGATGTCCTCTTGAGAAAGAGTCATGATGGACTCATCTAGAAATACAAGAGGAAGTGGTTTGTTATCTAGTAAATTAGCTTCAACCAATTGATCAACAATGACTTGTCGTTTAATCAATTTATGCTAGAATAACTCAAGGTCAAACTTAGTTAGGAACATCAGCCACTTATCCATATGTTGGTTTTGGTATGGTTTAGAGTGCATGTACTTGAGTGGGTTAGTGTTAGTGATGATGAAAGTTTTTTGATTGAGTAGGTAATGATGAATTTTGGAAGAGAAAAATACTAAGGTGAGTCAAAGTTTTTCAAAATGGGTGTACCAAGTCTCATACTCTACAAGTGTCTGACTTATGTAGTAGACAACTAGCTCTTTGTTAATCATGAGATATACTGAGAGGGGGGGTGAATTAGTATATCATCAATATTATAAACTTTCCCTTAATCAAATTACACTTAACCAAACATCTAAGATATGTAATAAAACTGAAACAATAAACACCACACAAGATAGAGAGAGACACCAGATTTAATGTGGAAACCTAATGTGGGAAAAACCATGGAGAACAATCTCAACTATGTGAATGAGCACCAACTCAAACTATGATATTCTCAAGCACCAACTTGCAAGAGAACCAACCCTTTTGTTGAGCACCAATAGAACAACTATTCATGAACACCAACCCATAGGAGCACCAACCCCTTTGATGAGCACCAACACAATAAAAATTTGTGAGCACCAACCCACAGGATCACCAACCCATTTACTGAGCACCAAAACAACAACAATTCACGAGCACCAACCCACAGGAGCACCAAACCCTTTACTAAGCACCAACGCAATAATAATTCATGATCACCAACCCACAGGAGCACCAACCCCTTTATGTATACCACACAACTATCTCTCAATGTTGATATCTCAACAAATGATAGTTCCTTACAATATCACTTTCCTCTCTCACCTTTGCTCTTCTAAGCTAGATATAACAAATAAAAATCATACTCATCTCTTACTACTCTTCTAAGCTAGATATTACTATCTCAAATCAAACTCTATCTCCCATATTACAAATGACTTCTCAATCCTTTATTTATAGCTTTCCAAATGCCCTTTGGCCTTCCCCCTTTGTGACCCTTCAATCCTCATGTAAAATGGTGCCAAACTTGCATGACCCTTTGTATCCTTGCATTTCAGAAGTCATATGGTGACCCTTCATAAGAAAAAGTGTCATTTCCTCTTTTGTCTTTATCTTGGTGACTTTTCATATTCCTCAAAGTGTCCCTTCATGAGAAATTATGTCCTTCCTATTTTGTCTTCACTTGGTGACTCTTGGAATTCCCCAAGATGACTCTTCATGGAAAAATGCGTCCCATTCTTCTTTTGTCTTTACCCTATGACTCTTCAAATTCTCCATGGGCCCTTATTTTGTCTTATATGCAGCCAAAAATATATTCATTAATATTAAATAAATATTAACACACATTAGCCAAGATATAACTATTACAAACATCATTAAATGCAATGGGGCCTTTATCACCAATAATGCTAGAACTTTGACATCAATGTCAATATTTCCAACAATCTCCCCCTTTGTCATTGATGGAAATGTCAATCATGAAATTGTCACATCCTAAATCTTGTACATACTATCATCTCAAAATATATAGTAACTCCCCCTTACTATAGTAACCTATACCTATTCCCTATACCTATTTCTACACCTATACCTATACCTTTTATTCTCCCCCTTTAACATCAATGGCAAAGGGCCTACCTAGAGCTAACACTTACCTCCCCCTCAACTGATGATAAAACTTAATGGTAGGAAGTAATAGAAATTACTCCCAACTCCTATTTCAGATCTTTGAATGTGTCCTTTGATCATGTCTTTGAGAAGATATCTAATAATACATATAAATTGTTGCCTGTCCTTTGAGCATCTATAATCAACTCATTCAAATCTTTTATTTTAATCTCACAACCTTTTGCATAAAACTTTAATGTGTATCCCTGATGACATATTTGACTTACACTCAATAGATTATGCTTAAGACTTTTTACATACAAAACATTCTTAGTCTTGGTTCTACCATTATCCAAACTCACAGTACCTTTTTTGGCTATCTTGGCAATGGTTTTATCTATGAATTTCACTATTCCACCATTGATCTTATTTAGAGTTATTAAATTACTCTTATCTCCTGTCATATGCCTCAAACATCCTCTATCAATGACCATGGCTGATCTTCATTTTTTACAAGCAAAGTTGTCTGAACCAACATAAAATTTTCAAGTTATTTCTTCTACCATGAACATGTCTAAACCTTCTTCTTGATGAATGGAGCCTTAAAACTTTGGTCCTTATTGACTAACTCAAACACACTTATGCAATATCGAGTTATGTTTCTAAATTTGTTACACTTGTAACATATTATGGCCTCTTCATCAAAGCTTGATAGAGGAGCAAAAGAGTTGTAGCTTATGCTTGAATCTACATGATTTTCCTTCTCCTTATTTCTGAAATTGTTAGCTCTTTTTCAACATTCTAATTTCTTATGACCATATCCATTACAATAAAAATAGTAACCATAAAAATAAGACCTATCTAAGTATCTCTGACCTGATTGCTTTTTTGTATTTTTGTTCCTTCTAGCCTTCTTTGTTTGAAATGTCCTCTATATTCTTCACTTCTTGCCTTTTTCTTTCCTCTTTTGTAAGAGATTCAATATAGCTCTTTTTATTTTTAAATTTAATACCTGTCTTATCTAAATTTTTCTTTTGACTTTCTAATATCTTATTCAATATGTTAGTGCTATCCTCAAATTTTGAATCACTAACTACCTTATCATTGACTGCTTTCTCAATGTCTTTTCTTAAAGAGGCAATTTCAATAACATACCTTTCAAATTATTTTCTTACTTTTTTCAACTATGATGTTAGACCTTATTCATTCTTCTTTGATTCTTCCAAGTGTGATGTTAGATCATCAATTATTTCCTTTGACTCCTTTTCATTTTTCTCGATCTAGCGCTTTAATCTTCGATTCTTCTTCTCAATAGCTTCTAACTCTTTTAAGGCAAAAATGAGTTATCCTTCTAGATTCACTTTAGCTTCATCCTCTTCTTCTTCTTGATCATCTATACTTTTTCCTATAGAGGCATCTTCATGTATGGCCATGAATAGAATCTCTTCTTCTTTTGAATCACTGACTCCACTATCTTTGGCTGAGCTAGGATCTTTAGGATACAGGCTCTTCTTCTTGAATCCCTTCTTGAATATACCTTTGAAATTATTCTTATATGTAGAATTTCCTTCATCATCATTATTACCCTTATTTGGGAATTTAGCTAAACAATTTCCAATCTTTTCATAATTAAAACATTTAAAAGGTAATTTTCCTTGATATTTACATGTTCCCCTTTTTAGCTTGTGAATGAAAAGAGCTTCATTGTCATCTTCATCATCACTGGAACTATCACTTGATTCTTGAATCTTAGCTTTCTCTTTATTTGATGTCTTAAAATCCACTTCTCTCTTTGAAGGTTTATCTTGTTCAATCTACATCTCATAATCAATGAGTATACCATGAAGCTCATCCATCTTTAGCTTGGCTAAATTCTTCATCTCCTCAATTGTTGAAACCTTTGCATCATATCTCATGGGTAGAGATCTCAAAACCTTTTATACCACTGTTGACTCTTCCAATGTTTCTCTAAGACCTTGAATCTAATTTACTATTTGATCAACTCATAAAAGATAACGTGTTATATCTTCTTCTTCCATCTTCAAACTTTCAAACTATCTTCTAAAAGTCTGAAGCTTACCTTGCTGAATCTTTCCATCACCTTTATAAATATTCTCAAGTTTTACCCAAGTTTCATGAGAAAATTTACATTGCATAACTTTAACAAATTTAGATTCACATAAACCACATAAAATAGCATTTAAATATTTAACATTACATTCACTTGCCTTCTCTGATGGAGTAATTACAAGTGTCTATGGCTCTTCATATTCCTCCACCACTACTTGCCATATGTTGAATCCAAGGGACATAAAATAAGTCTTCATTTTTATGCTCCAAAAATCATAATTCATCCCATCAGACAAAGGTGCCTTATTTATATAAAATCCTTCATGTGATCCAGCCATCATGTTTTTCTGATCTACCTTCAAGCTGTAAAACTTTTTCAAAAGGAACTTGCTCTGATACCAATAGTTAAGCATGGGATATACTCAGAGGGGGGGGGTGAATCAGTATATCATCAATCTTATAAACTTTCCATTAATCAAATTCAACTTAGCCAAACATTTAAGATATTTAATAAAACTAAAATAATAAACACCACACAAGATAGAGAGAGACACCAGATTTAACGTGGAAACCCAATGTGGAAAAAACCATGGAGAACAATCTCAAGTATATGAATGAGCACCAACTCAAAATAAAATATTCACAAGCACCAACCCATAGGAGCACCAACCCCTTTGTTGAGCACCAATAAAATAATAATTCATGAGCACTAACCCACAGGAGCACCAACTCATAGGAGCACCAACCCCTTTGTGTATACCACACAACTATCTCTCAATGTTTCTATCTCAACAAATGATAGTTCATTACAACATCTCTTTTCTCTCTCACCTTTGCTCTTCTATGCTAGATATAACAAATACAAATCATACTCATCTCTTACTACTCTTCTAAGGTAGATATTACTATCTTAAATCAAACTCTATCTTTCATATTAAAAATGGATTCTCAAGCCTTTATTTATAGATTTCTAAATGACCTTTGGTCTTCCCCCTTTGTGACCCTTCAATTCTCATAGAAAATGATGAGTGTTATTTAACTTCTCATTTAATCAATATTTAATTGATGTCTTATCAAATAGGGCTGGTGTCCAATGCTATCTACAGTAAGGTATGGGATGGTAGATATAGAAGGTTGCTTGTGGGGGTGTTTGATTATCCTATTCTAATTTTTACTAGAGAAAGAAATGTGTCCTAAACTATGTGATTCACTCGTTTGCTAAAAAGGAAGAAATCAAATCAATCCACTCTTTTGTTGAAAGTAAAATATCACACTCCTATTTACGTTTGCATGGAAAGTAAAATCACACTTCTTCACTAACAAAGGGATATTTGTTTCACACTTTTGTTGTAAATAAAAACACACATTGCTTAGAAGGAAATAACTTTGAAATGAGAAAATGCTTTTTTTTTAAATTGTGAATTTATTTTGATGTTTTTATGAGTAACAAGATTCTAATTAATTATAACAACAAATTAGTAAAATATAACATAAATACCATACATAGTTCTTGGTTCCAAGGAGAGTGGGCCCTTGCTCCTCTCAGACTCAGGAACAAATATTAATCAATACTAGGAACTGAAGTATTAATTCATAAAAATGAAATGATTAAAATCTAGTTGAAACCTATAATATGCTTGTACAGATCTTTTCCTCTATTATCTACTCTCTATCATCTGATATCTAGTTATATAATATATGAAAATATTATATTTTATACTAATATAATCAACTCAAAATAGGATGCAAAGGAATATGATTCCTTGGTCGATCCATTCATTCAAAGATAAGAGATTTGATTTCCAAGAGATCCAATTATTCTAATAAAATAGATATCCTATCCTATAATAATATGAAGATCAAATAAATTTACAACTTTATCAAAGGCAAATTCTATAAAATAGTAGGTGGTTATTTTCCTTATTTGATTTCAGCTGGAGGGATTCTCACTTATCTTATTTAGTTGTTGGCTTCCCCATTTATAGCTTTGTCCTTACAGAATTCTTAGAATTGACCTTGCAGAGTCAGTAGGAATGAACCTTTAGAGTCCATAGAAGTAAGCTTGTAGAGTCTATAGAAACAAGTTTGCAGAGTTTGTAGAACCAAGCCTGTAGAGTCCATAGAAACACGACTATAGAGTCCATATAAATGAGCTTGTAGAGTCCATAGAACCAAGCCTGTGGAGTCCATAGTTATGCTGGATGAAGATCAAAATTGCATGTTCACTTTACATTATCTATGTCTTTTTTGGGAGTATTCTTTACAGCAAAAATCACTAAAACATGCTATGTCTTAGACATTAATGACAAAGTAAAGGCTTAGTCTTTGGTTCAATATAAACAAGATAAATATCTATTTTCCATGTAATAGCTATCTAAAAATATAAGATTTGCATAAGATAATATTCTTAGAGATATTAATTGAGGGAAATAACAAGTCAATAATGAGCCATATTTTGAGTTCATCATCTCCCCCAAGCTTTACATTTTTCAAGTCTCATTGTAAACATTTATTGGCATTCATAGCTCTGGCTTTTTCTTTCCACACTCTAACTCAAGTCATATTCATTAAATTCATATGTTATATGTCTATCTAAATTGATGGTAAATACCTAATGTGTTTGAATCATTTGCTTCCATATATTGAATTTCTCCTCTGATTATGGAGCCTAACTCTACCATCTTGGAATAAGTATGATTAGCAAAGGTGGTCTATATCTCATGCCAATCCATTTCTTCTCTCCCCTAGAGTTTATTATCTCTATTAAGATTTCCAAAATTGAGGATGCTTTCCTCATACTCCATCTTAAGTTATTTGGGGACATGACCTCTCATCTTCTAAGAGGCACTAAAAGTTGGTCCCATCTATATACATTGCAACCGCCATTGAATCAAAACTTTTTATTGAAAATAAATCAAAATAAACAACACAATCATATAGAGACTATAAATAATGTGTTTTAACTTCATCATCTAACAAAGCACAATTAAAATTCTATTTGATCAATCTTTGAATAGGAAAGGCTAGTCTGACACATAATCTTGTAGTCTTAGCATGATTTGTATAGTCATCAAATCTACCTTTCCATGCTATTTGATTTTTGAATGTAGAATGTAATGCTCTCAGTTGAACTTCTCCTACATAAATATTTATCAAAAACTTATTGTGCTCATGATCTCCTAGAATTAAGTCATGAAAATAAAATTCACAAAGTAAATCCTGTTGATCAGGTTCAACACTATAGAAAATTTCTAAAAAAGTTGTTGGCTACAAAATTTTATAAGGAAGATAACAAGACATCTACAAAAGCTACCATCTATAAAATTGTTCAAATAAAAACAAACTGTATGTAGGAGAAGGATTCCTACATGCCAAAAGAGTTTTTCTTAATTTGCATGCATCCTACAAATTTTCTTCTAACTCTTGGACTTAGCTTCTAATTCTTTATTTTCATTTTCCAAGAGTTTGTTTGAAGAAGTTGAATCTTTGTTTTTATGTCTAAGTATAGAATATTCTTCTTAAATTTGATGTAGTATTTGAAAGGGAGGAATACCTAGATCACTTATTTGACAACCATGGTCAACAAATACCTTAAGAGGAGAAGGTGTAATAGCAGGTGCTTCGAAAGAGTTTACCAAACTCTATAATCTCCTATTTTCCTTCTTCAGATTTTATACATATATCCAAAGATCTATTTATTCATTTTCATTTTCCTTTATTATTTCCTCTAATATTTGAACTTCTGATACATGATCAATAGATGTTGTACCTAATTTCTACACCAATAATGAGTGGAGATGATATTTTTTCTACAATTAACTAATCAAATTAGCAATGTCAGCTATTTGTTATTGTTTAAGAGCTTGAACTTGAGATAGCTGTAAAGTTAACTACAGAATAGGATTATTTAGATTAGATGATTCAACTTTCTTATTGGTACATATAGTTTTCACTTTGTCAATTGTAGTTTCAGCTAGAATAGGTGGTTGTTCTGCCATACTAAATTCCTCTACTGTGTGTGGTTCTTCCTCTCGAATGGGCTCCTCCATTATGATTAGAGATTTCCTTTTAGAAAGAATTTCTTTAATATTTATAGGTGTAGGGATATTTTGATGTATGGGGGAATGAGACACCATTTTAAGACTATCTAAAATATATGTAGCTTCTTGTTCATCTTCATCTATCAAAATGAGCCTCTTCCTTCTTTTAGTTACTCTTTACGCTACACTTGGTTGGCTTTCCTTCTCCACCACCAAACCCTTGGTCTTCTCAATTCTATAGCAACCTTCCATCTCAATTTTCTTCTTCCTAATAAGGGAACTAGTTGTACTATAGACTCATGAGGTTTTTATAGGGACCTTGAAATTTTAAGGTTTTGAGACCTTGTGATTCTTCTTGAAGAAGAAGGGATTTTTTTGGAGATTACAGTCTGAGATTTTTTCCTTGGTGTTATTTTCTTAGCTAATGCATCAAGTGGAGATGAGTTTTCCTATGGTACATTTGGGGTTTCTTATGCAGGTAAATTTAGAATTTGTTATGCTTGACTATTCTAAAATTCCTCCCAGACCTCTTGTCCTTACTAAAGGAAGTGATGTTAGATAATGAGATGAATAAGGCCATGATGACTAAGAGAAACATTAGGGGTTATAGACATAACTTTTAGAGCACCAAATAAGAAGTATGGGAGATTAATTTTTTACTAAGGGTTTTGTCTCCTATGCTTAAGATATATTAACATTTTCATGGTGTCTCCCCCTAAAAGACTGTGTTGCCCTTCATAAATGATATACTTGAGTACCCACTTGGAAACAAATTTCCAAGGTTCAAAAAGTGAATTTTTACTAATCCATTTTGATTTTCCCTTAGAATCTACTAGACATGAAGTTCTAGTTTTCTCATTACCATTAAACTGACTTATTAAATCAATAAATGAAATTTTGCCTGTAGCTCTCATTCTCTCTTCTGGAACTTATATAATTTGGCTTATAAATTGAGTTGTAATAGGAATAACAATGCCTTTCATAATTAAAAATTTAGGGGTGAGATTAGTGATGAATTCACTTACCATTGTTTCATCAAAACCTTGGAACTTTTCAATGAAAGGTAGCCACCCATTGGCTCTAAACACTACCACATAAGCTTTGTCTTTATGAAAATTTGATGGATCCTTCAGCTCTAATCTTGTCTTCTATCCCATTTTTATGTGGATTTATAGTCAACTCTATTTTTTAACTCTGATTGAAGTGTAGACTAGTCTTTTGTCAAAATTGGTAGGCAACAGTCACTAAGGATTTTTAGGTGAAAATCATAGAGGATTTGTATACTAGCTTCTATTGAAGTCTATATAAATAAAATGGTTCACATGAAATGCTACAGCTACATGAGTTCATAGTTTGATATGATGATTTGATATAGTTAGGCACCATACATTTCTATAGAGTGTGTTAACCATTTTGTCTCATTAATACAAGTTATGTGAAATGATGACATGTGACATTGATGGTGATAGTGATTCATTACTTCATTTAAAACCCCTTTTTATGATGTCTCATCATTATGATACTTGATGACTCAATTGATTATATCAAAGCTGCACACTTATCCATACACCTTTGGTGGCTGGATTGCATGTTTGTTTTTTCATTATGGCATGTGTCATGTCATTCCATTTTGGAAGATTCAAATTTGGGTCATCTCTGTATAATAAGTCTTAATTAAATCAAAGATAATTATTCAACTAAACATAGATAATTAAAATATATGTCTTACTTACTTTAACCTTAGATGTTATCTTTTACTCAACATGTATCCTACATAAATAAGTTTGCATGGATTATTTTATTGCATGGAGATGACCAATCATAGTGTCTTGATGAAAGTTTCTTATAATTTTTTTGTTTTTTTCCCTTTGGCTAGCTATTGCTAGTTTTCTAGCTAAATCCCTTTTTGCAATGCATAGCTAGCCAACAAGCTAGTTTTTTGGGCATGCATTATCAATAGCGTCCCTGGAAGAATTTTTACTATTGATTTTTATTTATTTATTTATTTATTTATTTATTAGATTATCAAGGATCATGTTCACTGAAAGAAGTAGAGCTCTCTAGAATAGCTACTTGATTCTTTACCTTTTGAATAAATTCTTCTTTATTGAGAGGTTTTTGATAGAGCTTCAATCTATGTCCATTGACTAACAGAGCTCTTCTACTATCCTCAATAGGTATTAGCTTAATAGAACCATTTTTATAGACCTCCTCAATCTGATAAGGTCCCAACCACCTTGTTTGTAGTTTTCCTTTGAACTATTGAAATTTGGAGTCAAACAATAGTATCCAATCTCCTTTCTGAAACTTCCATTACTTGATTTATGCATCATGCCAAAATTTTCTTTGATGTTGTATCAGTTCAATTCTTTGTAGTACTTCCATCCTCATTTCATCAAGTTGATTAACCTATAGGAGTCTTTATTTTTATATTTCTTCTAATTCAATTCCTACTTCTATAGCTATTTTCAAAGTTTGTAATTCAAATTCAATGGAGAATAAAGGCTTCTTACCATAAACTAATTCACAAGGTGAAAATCTAGTTATTGTTTTCCAAGTCATATTATAGGCCCAAATAGCTTCTGGTACCTTATCTTCCCAATCCTTTCTGCTGGAATTAACAACCTTGGTTTAAATGGTTTCTAGTTCTTTGTTGGTGACTTCAGCTTGCCCATTAGCCTGCAGATGGTATGGAGATATTTTTATATGCTGAGTTTGATACACTTGCATGAAGTGATTTATCATGTTTGACATGAACTATGGTCTTTGATCTGAGACTATCTCTCTTAGAGCACCAAATCTTTGCATGATTTTAAAATATAAGAAATCAGCTACCATCTCTTCTCTTGCATGAGTTAATACTTCCACTTCTGCCCACTTGGTCACATAGTCTGCACATACTAAGAGATATTCTCTTCTTCTAGAAGGATGATCCACTGGACCTATAAAATCAATTCCTCATTTCTAAAATGGTTCTAAAACTAATTGAGGATGAGGGTGTACAGGAATATTTGTTGAAAGAGTAGGTTGTCCAATTCTCTAACAAGCATCATAGTGTATGACATATATTTTTACTTGTTGATGAAGGTGAGGCCAATAGTATCCTGCTACTAGGATTTTATGTATGGTTCTTTGAGCTAAGTAATACCCTCCTACTAGTCCATCATGATAGGCTCTGATGATATCATAAGCTTCACCATTTGTCACACACCTATGAAACACATGGTCAGGTCCAAGTTTGAATAAAATTTGATTAATCCATTTGAAAGAAGAGCTTTATTTGATTAAACATTTCTTTTCTTTTTATGAAAAGTGTAGAGGAAACTTCTCTTTGGTGAGGTAATTTTCTATATTAGCAAACCACAAAGATTTTGGTGAAATAGCAAATAGTTGTTCATCTGGAAAGTCATCTTCCACTAGTTCTTCACCTGTAGTGTTTATTCTTGATAAGAAATCAGCTACCACATTAGACTTCCCTAATTTATCTATAATAGTAACATAAAATTCTTGTAAGAGAAATAGCCATGTAATAATCCTACCTCTCATAATTGGTTTGTTGGTAAGATATCTAATAGTTGAATGGTCTATATAGACAAATACCTTGTAGCCTGTTATGTAGTGACTAAATTTGTTAATTACATAAATTATAGCTATGAATTCCATCTCAGTTATGGTGTAATTTCTCTTATTAGGTGTCATGTTTTTGATAATATAATATATAGCATACATGTTTCCCTCTTCATCCTTTTGTCCAAGGAATGCTCCTAGTGCTATATTGAAAGCATTTGTGTATATATGGAATGGCTTAGTCTAATCTAGTTCTCTCAATACTGGAGAAGTAATAAGTTTAGCTTTGATGGTCTCAAAGGTCTACTGGCAACTATCACTCCATTCAAATGTACTATCTTTTGTAAGCAAGGTAAATATAGGGGCAGATATTTGGATAAGCTTATTTATGAAGCGTTTGTAGTAACTACAATATCCCAAAAAATTCTTAATTTTAATTTATGTATATAGAATGTGTAAATTGGAGATTATTTCAACTTTATTTGGATCTACTTGAATGCCTTTTGTATAAATATGGTGTCCCAAGACTATTCCTTTATCCATCATCAATAAACATTTCTCATGGCTCAAATATAATTAGTGTTCTTCACATCTGATCAATACTCTTTCTAGATTGGTAAGAGCCTCTTCATAAGTTTCACCATAAATGGTGAACTCATCCATATATACCTCAACACAATCATTTGTAAGTTTAGAGAATATTACTAGAACTAATCTTTGGAAGGTTACTAGAGTAATACAAAGTCCAAATAGAAGTACTCAATAAGCAAAACTTTCCCAAGGGTAGGTAAACATGGTTTTATCTTGTTCTTCAGCTGTTACCATTATCTGGTTATACCCACTAAACCCATCCAAGAAATTAAAAATTCTCTTTCCTACCAAATTGTCAAGAACTTGATCAATGAAAGGTAAAGGAAAGTAATCTCTGAGTTTTGCTTTGTTCAATTCTCTATAATCTACACATACCCTTAATTTTCCATTTTTTTGGGCATAATTACCAGAGGTGAAACCCATTGGCTATTTGAGATGGGGTAAATAAACCCATCTTTTAGTAACTTTTGGATTTTTATTTTGATGATTTCTTTTAATGCTAGATTTATTCTTCTTTGTGGTTATCTAGCTATTTTGACATATTCTATGTAAATGTGATGGGTGCATATGCTAGGGTGAATTCCCTTCATATCAATATAATCCCAAGAAAAAGCCTTGGTATGTCTTTCCAGTACTTCAAAGAGTTGATCTTCTTCTTCATTTGTTAACCAACTATTGATATTCAAAATCTTTCCAGGTAATACCATGATTAGTTTTATACCTGGGTAGTTGGATTCTATTTACTTAAACTCACTAATCAATATGTTCAAAGGATATGGATGAGGAATTAGCTTATGAAACATAGTTACATTATAAACAAACTTTATTCCAGGAGAAATCAGTCTTGCTAAAGAATAATGAAATGCATCTAAAAAATGAGTTTGTTGTTCTAAAAATTTCCACACACTTTCCTGAATCAATCCATGATCATATGGTGAACAAACAATAGAAGAGGTAAAAGTGGAGTTTTCAAAATATTCTATTTGATGCAAGAATCTTGAACTAAGGTAGTCTGTAGTTTTTGGACTGGCAGAGTCTGTAGATTTTGAACTAGTAAAGTCCATAGATTTTGGACTGGCAGAGTTCGTAGATTCTGGATATATGTCTCCATTCAATTCTTCCAAGTGTTTTTTAATTATGATCATAGATACTGAGGAAATTTTGTTTAATGTGTTATCTAATTCATCCACCCAAAATTCATGTATGTAATTTTTTGATGGTTTTACAGGAGGATACAAAGAGATGCATTTGGATTTTATCCCATTAGAAATGGGCATGTCTCCTGACCTATAATCAATCAATGTTTCTATAGTAGCCAACCATTGTCTACCTAAGATTATGGGATATCCTAGATTCTTTGTTTTGGGTTTCAAAACCATGAAATCTATTGGATACCGCCAAGATTCTATTAATATATCAACATTTTCTAGATTCCCTTCTGGTTTCATTATAGACTAGTCTGCCATTTGAAGAATGGTAGTTATAGGTTGCATTCTCATAAGAGATAATGCATGGAGAGTATCAATTATTATAACATCGATTTTTTCTCCCAAATCTACCAAGATGTTAGGAATTTCTTTACCTCTAATTGTAATTGTGATCACTGGGCTTCCTAGATTTGCATATTTTGGAACTAATAGTTTTCCTACTAATAAATCAGCAACTTTTCCATCAACATGAATGGTTCCAGGATATTTTACTTTCCTCCTAGGTGTCTTGATACAAAGGTTTTTTATGATCTTATTTAATTCAAGTATATCTCTAATAGCTTATAGAAGGGTTACCTCAATATTGATCTTTTGCAACTCCTAGACCAAGTTTTATTTTGGTTTAAATTCTAATTTATCTTAATCTTTCTAGAAAAGGAACTATAGGGGTAGTAGTTTTTTCTTTATTTTCTTCAGGGATTATTTTAATTTTGGCCTCTCCAGTGTTTAATTGAGATGATTCTATCTTTTTGTTTTCATCAAATATATCAAAAATGAGAATTGGAGGTTTTTGTATAGTTTTCCTTGATCTCAAATGTACGTTTGAACACTCAATAGATCAAAAATTGATTGTATCTTCCTGTTCATTAACATAAATAGGAGTTGGTTGTTTATTTTCCAAATTTGATATTAGTTGTGCAAGCATTGAGGGTTGATTGATTTTTCTTTATTACTAAATAACTAAGGGTGGCATAATAGTTTACTATTAAAGTGGTCTTTTTGGTTGGATATATTGTGATTGTGGGTTCCACTACTGATTTCATTGTTGATATGGTTGAGGCATCCATTATTGTTGTGGTACCTATTGTTTTTGTGTTTGTGGCACCATCCATGAGGGTGCTAGCATCCAATCTTGTCCTACCCATGGATTTTAAATTGATAGAATTTGGGGTTGATTCCAAAATAGTGAAGGAACTGAAACATTCCATGGTGCCATCCATGGATTAACTAGATTTATTACATTAAACTATCATTGAGCTTAGTTTTGTGGGACAAAGTTTTGTCTCTAAATATAATTTAATTCTTTAGTGGATTGGACTTGTGTTTTCATTTGATTCTTTAAAATAATCAAAAGGCTGAAATTTTTAGTATCATGATCTATTACATCATAGATCGCACGTGATGAAACATTGGTTCTATCTAGTGGATAGTCTCTAAGGGTGTGTTTCTATCTTCACTTAGGACAATAGATTGCTAAAGGTTTTATTACATTTGCCTTAGCTTGAAGTCCATCTAAGGTACTTTTTAGTGTAACCAAGATATCTATTTTTAAATTATAAAATTATTCTATTAACTTACCCACTTCATTAGATTTCCCAAATCTTTCTTTCCTAATTATAGGTTTTGTTCAAGAGTAGTTGGTACAAAGCTCAAAAATTTGATCAAAATCCAACTTATTTATATCTCCTTCACCCATTAGATTTAAGGCATATCTAGTGTCTTCATCCAACCCTTTCAAGAAAACTAATTTTTGAATGTCTTCAGTGAGTCGATAATTGTTTCTTTTATGAGTGAACATGAATCTATCCAAATAATCCTCTAAAGATTCATCCTCATTTTGTTTGATTTTGAAGAAATCCTCTTTCCTTTCTTACACTCAGTAGTAATCTGGGTATTTATTCAAGAATTATGTTTCCATGTCATCCCATGTTCTAATAGAATCTCTAGGTAAACCCATGAACCATCTCATAGCTGCATCATTAAGTGTAGAGGGAAATAGTTTAAATTTCTGGCCATCTATTGTGTAATCATAGGTTTGACATAGCACCTTAAACTCAAACAAGAATTGATCAGGATCTTCTATAGATCCTCCCCAAAAATGTGGTAAATTAGCTAGTGAAATATTTTTTATGGGGGTTTAAACATTAGGATTTGTAATAATAAGAAAAGAGAAAGTCCTTCCTGGTTATGCAAGTTGTTGATTTTGTTGGAGATCCATTTCTTCTTCTGATGATGTTTCAAAACTAGGATGATCTTTACACTAAATATTTATGGTATTAGTTATGAGTTGTTCAAAATTCTCAAAATTTTATTTAGTTATAGATTTTTGAAATGCTTCTTCTAAATCCTTGGCAACTTCTAAATAGTGTCTTCTTACAAGAGATTGATCCTATGGAATTTGTCCTATAGAGCTTTCTCGTGGCAATGGCCTAGTTTCTATCCAAGTTTTAGAAGATTCTTACAAATAGGTTTCACTTGTATCTTTTGGTTCACTACTCAGAGATGTCGAAGGAGTGCCCACTTGTGTTCTTGGTGGAAACTTTGGGATAAATAATCCTTTAAAATCTCTAGGATGGTACATCAATTTATTGAATTTTTATAAGATTTTATGGGTTTTTACAATGTTTTCTATTTTTCACTCTAGACCAATAATTATTACCTTACTAACACCTTATAGTCCCCAAAAATCTTCCCAAAAATGATGAGTGTTGTTTAACTCCTCATTTAATCAATATTCAATTAATGTCTTATCAACCAAGGTTGGTGTCCAAAGCTATCTACAGTAAGGTATGGGATGGTAGATCTAGAAGGTTGATTATGGGGGTGTTTGATTGTCCTATTCTAATTTTGATTAGAGAAATAAATGTGTCCTAAAATATGTGATTCACTCTTTTACTAAAAAGGAAGAAATCAAATCAATCCACTCTTTTGCTGAAAGTAAAAGATCACATTCCTATTAACGTTTGCAAGGAAAGTAAAATCACACTTATTCACTAACAAAAGGAAATTTGTTTCACATGTTTGTTGTAAAGGAAAACACACATTACTTAGAAGAAAATAACTTTGAAATAAGAAAATGATTTTTTTAAAACTGTGAATTTATTTTGTTATTTTTATGAGTAACAAGATTCTAATTAATTATTAAAAAAAATTAGTAAAACATAACATAAATACCATAGATAGTTCCTAGTTCCAAAGAGAGTGGGCCCTTACTCCTCTTAGACTCAGGAACAAAGATTAATCAGTATTAGGAACTGAAGTATTAATTCATAAAAATGAAATGATTATAATCTCACTAAAACCTGTAATATGCTTGTACATATCTTTTCCTCTATTATCTGGTTTATATCATCTGATATATAATTATATAATATATGAAAATCTTACATTTTATACTAATATAATCAACTCAAAATAGGATGCAAAGGAATAGGATTCATTGGTCGATCCATTCATCCAAAGATAGGAGATTGAATTTCCAAGAGATCTAATTATTCTAATAAAATAGATATCCTATCCTATAATAGTCTAAAGATCAAATATATTTACAACTTTATCAAAATAAAATATTATAAAATAGTATGTGGTTAATTTCCTTATTTGATTCTAGCTAGAATGATTCTCACTTATCCTATCTGGCCACCAGCGTCCCCATTTATAGCTTTGTCCTTACATAATTCTTGGAATTGACCTTACAGAGTCAGTAGAAATGAACCTATGGAGTCCATAGAAGCAAGCTTGTGGAGTTCGTAGTAAGAAGCCTATGGAGTCTATAGAACCAAGCCTGTAGAGTTCCTAGAAACAAGCCTATAGAGTCTATAGAAATGAGCATATAGAGTTTGTATAACCAAGCTTGTGGATTCCATAGTTATGTTGGATGAAGATCAAAATTGCACATTCACTTTACATTTCCTATGTCTTTTTCTTGAGTATTCTTCACAACAATAATCACTAAAACATGTTATGTATTAGACATTAATGGAAAAGTAAAGGCTTAGTCTTTGGTTCAATATAAACAAGACAAATATCGATTTTTCATGTAATAGCTATCTAACAATCTAAGATTTGCATAAGATAATATCCTTACAGAGATGAATTGAGGTAAGTAACATGTCAATAATGAGCCATATTCTGAGCTCATCAGAAAATGGTGCCAAACTTGCATGACTCTTCATATCCTTGCATTTGAAAAGTCATGTGGTGACCCTTCATAAGCAAAAGCATCCTTTCCTCTTTTGTCTTTATCTTGGTGACTTTTCATATTCCTCAAAGTGTCCCTTCATGATAAATTGTGCCCTTCCTCTTTTGTCTTCACTTGGTGACTCTTGGAATTCCCCAAGATGACTCTTCATGGGAAAATGCATCCCATTCTTCTTTTGTCTTTACCTAATGACTCTTTAAATTCTCTATGGGCCCTTATTTTGTCTTATATGAAACCAAAAATATATTTTTTAATATTAAATAAATAGTAACACACATTAGCCAATATATAACTATTACAAACATCATTAAATGTAATGGGGCCTTTATCACCAATAATGTTAGACATTTGACATCAATGACAATATTTCTAACACTCTTTATTTTGTTCATCATTATAAGTGATCACTTACCCTAAGGAATGGTCCATGGTATAGATATAAAGGTAGAAGGGTTGGTCTTATTTTTTTGGGATATGAATAGGTGGAGAAAGGAGGTACTCTTTGAGTGAATCAAAGGCTTGTTGGTAGTCATTGTTTTACTTAAAATATGTATCTTTCTTGAGAAGATGGTGAAAAGGTTGACATATATCTAATAATTGAGAGATGAAATGATGGATGGATTGGATCTTCCCCTATAGGCTATGGATTTGCTTAAGGTGGGTTGGAGGTGGCATCTCTAAAATTTCTCTAACTTTGGTAGGGTCTAATTTAGTTCCTCAAAGAGAGACAATAAATACAAGAAACTTTCTAGATAGGACCCCAAAAACAAATTTCTTGGGGTTGAGTGAGATATGGAAATGGATTAGGTGCTCAAAGATAATTTTGAAAATTTCTAGATGATCCTTTTAATATTTGGATTTCCAAAGGAGATCATCTACATAGTATTTTATGATTTTATGGATGAGATTTTGAAAGATGTAGGTCATCACACATTGGTAGGTTACTCCTACATTCTTCAAACCAAATGGCATGACCCTATAGTATAAGGTTCCCCACGGGGTGATGAAAGATGTTTTATGTTGATCTTTAGGGGCAATCAATAGTTTATTATATCTTGAGAAACTATCCATGAGAGATAACATCTTGTGGCCATCTATAAGATCAATAATTTGGTCGATGCTAGGCAAAGGGAAGTCATCCTTAGGACAAGGGAGGTTGAGGTCACAAAATTTAATATAGAGGGGAATTCCCACTATGGTTTTGGTGATGGGAATGATGTTAGAAACCCATTGAGTATAATTGATAGGTTTAATGAATTTGATAGATAAGAGATGTTGAATCTCTTCTTTGACTAGATGGGTGATGTAAGGATGCATCCTGCAAATCTTTTGTCTAATAGGTTTAGCATTAAGATGAGTGATAATTTTATGGAGAGAAATGGATGGGCTGATTATGGGCATATCCTGATAGGACCAATAAAATTCTATTCTTTGATCATGGAGGAAGAAAGGGTAATCTTATTGCTCTATGGAATCTAAAGATTGACCAACCTTTAAAATGTGAGGGTTATCTTAAGTACCCAAGTTCACGTCGATAGTGGATTCCTTAAACATGGTTTATTTCTTAGGAGGAAGGTATTTATTAATATAATAATATCTTTCATTGAGGTAGGTGAGAAAGGAATCATCATCTTGATGTTGGATGGTGTTGATGGTAGGAGAATCATTTTCTACCATTTCAAGATGAATGAGAGGAAGGGTTTTAGATTGGCCATCCTTTTGATATGTTAGGGGGCCTAAATTAATAGTATCGACTAAAAAAAATTAGGAGGAATGATTTAAAAATCCTTAGACTTTGAAGGAGATTGGGTTGGTGAGGATGGGATGCTTTCCTCAATAGTGGTGATGGGTTTTGGTGAATAGATGGGTTTTTCTGGTGGTATGAACCTAAGGCGAAATAGCTTAGAGGTTTTTGGGTTTTGATGGAAGGTGACTCATGGGGTCCATGTTCATAATTTTTGAGGCCAAATCCCTTATAAGCACACTGATGAAGGCATAATTTGGTAAAGTAGGTTTATCTAGATAGGAAAAGTCAGAGGTAAATGGTCGGGTGGAAGAGGTACTGGTGGAAGCAAGGAGGGGATGATCAAGTCCCCTATAGATGAAGTTGGTTTCATGGTTGGGAGGTATAGAAAGAATGATGGTTATGATATTAGGGTTATAACTAGGATCATGGTCAAGTTTCTCATACTCTTGAGGAGTAGAGAAAGCATCCAATGCTAAAAGATGATATTACCCCAGTGAGATATGTTGGAACATGGGTTCTAAGGGGTCCTCTATGAGGATCTACAAAGAAGGAATAGAGGAGATAATTGAAGCTTCATCAATGATAGGGTTTGAGTTGTTATTTTTTGGTGGTGAGGTGGATGAGGGAGGAATAAGAATGTCATTGGGTTGATATGTCATGTTGCAAGATGTGAAAGGACTAAGGTCAACTTTTAAGGTAATGACTTGACCCTTGTGTTCAAACTTGACATATTGATGCAAGGTACATGAGACAAAACTCATGGCATGGATCCAAGGGCATCTAATTAATACATATTATTAAAACTTGCCTTATATAATGTAAAAGAGTTATGTAATTATGTGGGGTCCCAAGCAGATGTGGAGGATAACTATCCCCAAGCTAGTGGCCATAATATCATTAAAGGAGTGAAGGACTACTATAGTTTCTAACATGATATTCTTAGGTAGTTAGAGTTGGTCATAATATTGAGAGGAGATAATATTAATACTATCTCCTGCATTAATCATCACCCTTTTAATGCAATTTTCATTAATGTATGCAGTGATGAAGAGGGGAGGATCAAGATCTTTAATATGGATAGCAGGTATCTCTAAATCCTAAAATGTGATAAAGGTATAAATTTTAAGGGCTCCAACAAAGGATTAAAGAGGTTTATGGTATTCTAATTGGACCTATATTGATTATAGGGACTCTATTATTGTTTGGAGATGATGGGATGAGGTGTTGATCAATTTGTAAAGGCTCATCTTCACCAATTTCTCATAAAGTTGTTTTAGAATTGCTCACTGAATAGATTCAAAAAGGTTAGAGGGAGAGGCACCCAAAATGGATATTTTGGGTTTTGGTGAAGGTTAAGGTAAGTTTTATGGTGTTTGGGTTTATCTATAATTTTTATGGGTGGACGTATATGTTTATTTAATGGACAATTTGGCTTTTCCCTTATCCTTTTGTTGGGCCTAAGATCGGGTAACCATATAGATAATGTGGATGAGGGGAAGTGTTGGGATAGATGGATACTTTAGTTACACCTCACTTTCAAATGAGAGTGGAGTATGTAAGTGTTTGATGGGTTCATTTGGTGGTTAGGTTGGTAATGGGCTCAAGGGATGTTCAACTAACAATAGATCATCCTCATCCCATAAGTTATGGATACGCACTTGGAGAGCTTTGAAGTTTTCCATGTCATGTTCAGGTGTCCTATGGTATGAGTATATTAGACTGTAATTAAACCAAAATGGTTTAAAACTTGAAGGTTTTAAGGGTTTAATATGTGGCAGGCTTAAGGAATAATATTGTAACAACATTTGTATAATGGTCCAATAAGATTCAAGTAAAGGTGTTGAGGGTGTTGGGTTTTTGGTTTTAGGATTACTATTCACAATAGAATTTGTAGGTGGTGGAATGGTTTTGGTAGGTGTTTTTGGTTGGCATTACTTGGTTTTGGTTGATTTTTAGGTGGAAGGTTTAAAATTGGATGATTTAGATTATTAAGGTTTAGAGATATTTTGGAAGGTAGAGGTAGATAGGTTAGTTAGAAATGATGGGGAGTTTGATGATTTGGAGGATGTAGATAAAGGTAGAATGAAAGGATGAGGTTTAGTTTGGGTATTTGTGGGAGGTATCACCTTCTTGGTAGAATTATGAGCTCCTAGGATGGTTTAAGGATGAGGTCCTAAGATAGAAGGTAAGTGAGAAGGGGATGGTATGGCTCTAGTTTGAGGTGGGAGTTTAGGTGGTTCCAACTTCTTAGTTTGTTTGGTTGGGGTTTTATTTGGTGGATTAGATGGGGTTAAGTCAAACTTAAAATATGGGTGAGAAAGGCTAGGAGTAGAAAGTATTCCTAGGTTCTTGATAGGTTTAGTTAGAGGGGTGTAAGGTGATTTGACAATTTTAGATGAAGATGGGTTGGATGATTCCCCTAAGACTTTGGAGGAAGAAGTATTTGATGAAGGTATTGAGGTGATTATATGTTTTATGGTGGATTCAATTGAGATTGAATGTTTAGGTTTATTTTTATATGGGATCCCAAGATGATTCCAAAAGGTGGCTCTATCTAGATTAGGTTGAGAAGTGAACTCTAGGCTTTAGACTAGTCTAGATAAGGGTTTGTAAACTGGTTTAATTCCTTGGTCATCAATTTCAAAGATTATGCCCATAGGTTGAGGTGAGGGAATGGTTTCTTCACATTTTTTCTTGATTAAAGGTTCTAAGATTTGAGGAGATTTTCCTTCCATATAGGGAGTAGATAAGGTGATCTCCTTTTGTGGAATGGTTTCCAAAGAGAGAATGGGTGGTTTTATGATAGGGGAGGAAGGTGTGATGGTCTATAAGGAAATAAAAATGTGGTTGATTTATTTTTTTGGGTGTCTAAAGGAATGGTTGGTAATTCCACCACTTTAATAAGTGGATTGGGGGAAGAGGTAGTTGAAACAATGATTGCCTCCTTTGGTATTTATATAAAACGAGATGTGAATAGGTCTATGGTCTCATCAAGTAAAGAAAGTGGGATGGTTTCTTCCTTTGTTTGAGTGTCCAAAGGATTAGAGGGTGAGTATACCACTTAAATGAGTAGAGTGAAGGAAGAGGTATTTGAGGTAATGGTCTCCTCAATGATAGGTTTATTGATAATGACATTGACCGTATGGACCTCACGAGCATGAGATGATTCTAGTTTATTATCATCATAGTTGGTAGAAGGGAAATGATTAGGGAAAGGTTTCTAAAATATGTCAACAGACTAATTCAAGGGTGTATTGGGATTATCAAATACAACTTCTCCCTTATCAATCATGTTTTGAATAATAGTTTTGAATGTGTTACACCTACTAACATCATGTCTAATGACATGGTGGAAAACACATAGATCATTCTCATTATACCAACCACGTGTAGAGTGAGAAGCATCAAATTATTGGGGAGTTTTTATGGGAGGAATTTTTATGATGTTGGATTTGAGTAATTTTTCCAATAATGAAGCATAAGACTCTCCTATCATAGTGTATTTTTTTGGGGCAGCTTGGTTTTGATTTTGGTTTTGTTGGTTAGAAGAGTTAGAGGAATTGTTTTGGTTGGGTTGGTTGACAGTTGGTGGTGGAGTGATTTTAAGGACAAATAAGTTTTTAGATGCTTTTAGTTTGGTGTTAGGATGGTTAGATTGGCTGGTAGTTTTGGATTAATAAGGGTCATTGGATTTAAATCTAGAATTTTTATTTCTCAATTTCAATTTCCCCTCATCAATGGATATGATTTCTAATTTGTGTGCCATGATGAAAGACTCATCAAAGGTTATGAAAGTTTGAACCTAAAGAGTAGGGGAATTTTTTTTGGCACAACCCTAAGATAAAATTTCAATAAACTTAGGTTGGGTTAAATAGAAAGAGAGTTTATTGATAAAACCTCTCTATCTAGATACAAAATCAGAAATTGATTCATCATCAAATTTCTTAATGGATTAGAGGTTGGTGATAAAGACCTTTTTAGATATACTGACTGATAGGTGATCTAAAAAGATTTGGGAAAGTTGGGAAAAGGAAAATATTGAGTTCTTGGTGAGATCACTATACCAATCCAAGGTTGGTCCAGATAAAGACATAGGGAAAAGTATGAAGGAGAAGAGCATCGTCATATACAATCAAATATCAAGAATGGTGAAATTATCTTAAGTTTTGTTGGGGGTCCTCCTTTATTTGGAACTTGGAAAACTTAGGTATTTCCCATTAAGGAGGATAATTTTAAATAGGAATGGATGGGTAAATAGGTCCATTACAGATCTGATCATAAGATAAGAGGTGATGAGCCCTAAAAAATAGATGATTCTAGGTTGGTCATTTTTTCCATTAACATTTTGATCAAATTTGTTTGGGGTTGGGAAGCTCCATAATTGTGTGGTATGTTTGGCTTGGGTTTGGTGGATGAAATATGAGTATAATTTATAGAAGGTTTTGAATATGCCATATATTGGTATGTGGTCCTTAAAGGTTGGGATGATGCCACATAAGGGTTAATGGGCACAAAAGGCTGGGTAAAAGGTGTTATATATCCTTGTAGATTAGGAACATATTGGTAGGATGTCATGGGTATTTGTTGAGGGATTGATATGGGTTAGTTTTTAGGTATGAATGGGTCGGTAGTTGATTGGGGTTGATTATTAACTCTTATAGTAATAGGTGGAAGGGTATGAGGTATGAAAAGCACCAAATTTTTAAGTGGGGTGGAAATTGGTGGATTGGTAGTTATAAGGGGAATGGTAGAAATAGGGCTATAATATACCCCCATGGTGGATGAGTTATGGGTAACAAGAGGTGAGGTTTCCCCTACATTGGAGGTGTTGGTTGGTGTAGGGGATGTTTGGCTATTGGTTGGGATGTTGGACTGAGTTTTGGTGGTGGTAGTGGATGGGATATTGATGGAAGAAGATGCTTGGGTAATCATAGGTTGGTTAGAGGTAGAACCAATCATAAGATGGGGAGTCATACCATAAGGTGGATCTATAGGAGGAATCAAAGTAATAGGGATATGATGAAATAAGGTGTTGAGGTAATTTTGGAAGGCCAAAGGGTTATTATCAACAAAGGTATCAAAATCTACATCACCATCAACAACTATCCAAGGCATGGTAGGAGTGGGAGAAAGATGAGAAGAACCCTCAACATAAGAATTATAATCCATGGAGGAAGAGGAAGATGTAAGTGGTTCTTGGTTGGTTTTACTCCTCAACTATTGTCTAGTAAAGACCATATGAGGAATAGAAAATGATGAAAATATCACAACTCAAACACAAATCAAGAAAAATGAAAATATCTTAAGATAATCAAAACATACACTAAAGTGTGTTTAACAACTTAGGATACTATTTAAATCACTTTTGTCTTATGTCTTAGAAAGTGTGAAGAGGAAATTTCGTTTGTAGATTAGGTTCTAGAAAAGAAGTCTAAGGTTGGTTTCAAGTGTTAAAGGATCTCAAAAATCTATATTGAAAGTTAGTACATGCCTTGATATTTGGGTCTAACCCCTCACTTCACACACCATAGTGATAAGGGTGTTAGGTTCTTAGCCAAGATATAATGAATTTCAATGTTTAGACTCAACTAGAGATATGAGTTTTGGTTTTTCTTCTTGGTAATGACCTCCATGTAGGATAGCCAAAGGGTAAGGTTTATCGCTAGGTGATGAAATCCTAGTCAGGCATTATGTTAATTATTTTGATGTGTTGATTGATTATAAGGTTTGGTAAAGTGTGTTATAAATGAAACTACGATTGATTACTTTGCTTTTAAGCTACTAAAGGAACTAAAAACAAGCAAGCAATCAATATATGCAAAGTTTATTTTAAGCCCAAAATAAATTTTATATTTCATTATATGAGCATAGAATAAATGAAGAAAGGGAACCTAGATGATTATAGGGTCCCACTAGGTATTCCAAAATGTTTCTCTTAATTTTTTCCCATTTTTTAATTAAGGAAGAAGGTAAGAAAATAGTAATAAGGGTATGGTAGAAGAACCTGGTTGTTATGCACATGTGATCTAGACGACTGTAGAGAGATCCTTTTTATCTTGGAAGGATGACTTGTAGATAATAAATATCTAAAAAAATGGGTTGTTAGAAAGATAATAAGGTGGACTACCTAGCATGAGCTAGATCCAAAAAGTATGAGCTTGCTAGGAGGCTATCAATCCAATCTTTGATAAAAATTAAGTTGAAATAAATAAAAGTAAGATACTTGCATCAAATAATAAAAAGTACTAAAATTAAATACAATAAGAAGTGAATTCTCGTTAGATAAGATAATTAAATATAAAAATAGCGAGTCAATATTAGTGTGATCTAGACGAGTAGAGAGATCCTTTTTATCTTGGAAGGATGACTTATAGATAATAAATAACTAATAAAATGGGTTGTTAGAAAGATAATAAGGTGGACTACCTAGCATGAGCTAGATCCAAAAAGTATGAGCTTGCTAGGAGGCTGTCAATCCACTCTTAGATAACAATTAAGTTGAAAGAGATAAAAGTAAAATACTTGCATCAAATAATAAAAAGTACTAAAATGAAATACAATAATAATTGAATTCTCATTAGATAAGATAACTAAATATAAAAATAGCAAGTCAATATTAGTGCTAAAATAGATCAGGTCATGTTCAAAAAATTAGGCAGGGGTCTGTGAACAAGAAATGACATAAAAAGTTGGATTTGGTTGGGGGTAAGGGGTTAGAAATAACTTTCTATTATTTATTACCATAGTGACCATTGATGGTTAGAGTGACTATTGGTAGTTATGTTGATTGTTGGTGGCTGGGTAACTATTGACGGTTAGAGGTGATCATTGACAATTATGCTGACCATTGATAGTTACCTACATATTCTAAAGTTGCTCAAAAGGGATTTGTAGAATGGGTCAAGGATTAGGTAAGGGTTTTTTAATGATCTAGTTAGGGACATGGAAGTTGGGAGATAGGTGAAATAGGTATGATTCAAGCCTGGAAGTCAAAAACCAAGTAAACAAACCTAAAATACAAATTGTACCTATTACTTGCTAAATGGTTGATGGTTGATGGCTAGAGCAATTTTGGTAGGTTAATGGTACTTCTACTCAAGACCAATTTTGGAAAAGATTTAGATCTCTATTGTAGTTATTGAATTGTTGGAAGGAATACTACTATAAAGCTTGAATACCTATGTGTTAGAATGCTTGTGATGATGGATCTCACCTCTTACTCCCCTCCTTTTATAGGCAAAGAGAGATGGAGAATAGAAGGTTCCATTATCTTGCTAATTTCAATATTGGGAATTCATTAGCACAAGGTAAGGTGGATATATTAAATTATGCCATGTTATCTTATACATAGCTAGTGTTTGTGTTAGAAAAAGGAAGACCTAACTATCAAAAATTAGCCTAACCATTAGTAGTCATGATGATCATCGATGGTTGAGTGTTTAGAGGTAAAGGGGTCAAGGTGAGTTAAACAGGGTTGGGTAGAGGGTTAGTTGTAAGTTAATGGGTTTAGTTAGCTAAGTATCTAACTAGACCTAGGGTTTGATGGGTTGGTCAGTAGGTTAAGAAGGGTTAGGTGGTCCCAAAGCATTTTGACATTTAGAACTATTATGTGCAATTTTATAGTGTCTACAATTATGCCACAAGATTTGGTGAGCACTAGATTAGATTTCTTTCCTTTACTTATTATTTTAGTGAGATATGAAAACATAGGACATAGTTAGTGTTATATCATGATAGTGCTTGACTGGAGGATTTAGAACCCTCCATGACATTGTGTATTGTGATAAGATATCCCCTAATTGGGTTTATTAGATCCCCTTATTGGTCATGTTCCCAATTATCTAACGTGTCCCCAATAAAAAGTGTATGGTATGATATATCTTCTCCAAGTTAGGATTAATTTATAGACATGATGCATTTTTATTGCATACATTCTGGAGAACCCAATGTGAATCTAATCTTTACATGTTTTATCTCACATTTTTAATTATTTTATCATTTTATATTTCTATATTCATGATACTAGGTCGATAGTGTCGGTATAGTTCTAACTTGTAAAGGTCTAACACATAGTCACATCAATACAAATATGTTTGGTCTGTACAAGTTTTTCATCAAGTATAGACTACTAGGTTGACTCTGTAGACACAATACACTTTCATACTTCCATGACAAGCTACTAGGTCAACCCTATTGACATGGTACAATTTTAAACTTATATAAATCATACTAAATTAACCCTATGACATAGTATACTTTATAGGTTTCAAAAAATAGGGAGCTATAAAAATAGGCTGACCCAGTCGACCTGGTTGGCAAAACTTATAAGTATAAATTAGGGTACTTCAATAGCAAACTCATTTCACCTAAAATATTAGATCTAGCAAATTGGTAGAGCAATGGTACTTTACCTCAAGACCAATTTTGGAAAATATTTAGATCTCTATTGTAGTTATTGAATTATTGGAAGGAAGACTACTATAAAGCTTGAATACCTATGTGTTAGAATGCTTGTGATGATGGATCTCGCCTCTTACTCCCCTTCTTTTATATGCAAAGAGAGATGGAGAATAGAATGTTCCTTTAGCTTGCTAATTTTAATATTGGGAATTCATTAGCACCAGGTAAGGTGGACATATTAAATTTTGCCATGTTATCTTGTACATAGCTAGTGTTTATGTTAGAAAAAGGAAGACTTGACTATCAAAAATTATCCTAACCATTAGTAGTCATGATGATCATCGATGGTTGAGTGTTTAGAGGTAAAGGGGTCAAGGTGAGTTAAACAGGGTTGGGTAAAGGGTTAGTTGTAAGTTAGTGGGTTTAGTTAGCTAAGTATCTAACTAGACCCAGGGTTTGATGGGTTGGTTAGTGGGTTAAGAAGGGTTAGGTGGTTCTTAGGGAGTCCCAAAGAATTTTGACATCTAGAACTGTTATGTATAGTTTTATAGTGTCTATAATTATGCCACAAGATTTGGTGAGCACTAGATTAGATTTCTTTCCTTTACTTATTATTTTAGTGAGACATGAAAACATAGGACATAGTTAGTGTTATAGCATGATTGTGCTTGACTGGAGGATTTAGAACCCTCCATAACATTGTGTATTGTGATAAGATATCCCCTAATTGGGTTTATTGGATCCCCTTATTGGTCATGTTCCCAATTGTCTAATGTGTCCCCAATAAAAAGTGTATGGTATGATATATCTTCTCCAAGTTAGGATTAATTTATAGACATGATGCATTTTTTATTTCATACATTTTGGTGAACCCAATGTGAATCTAATCATTGTAAGTTTTATCTCACATTTTTAGTTATTTTATCATTTTATATTTCTATATTCATGATACTAGGTGTATAGTGTTGGTATAGTTCTGTACAAGTTTAACACATAGTCACATCAATACAAATATGTTTGGTCTGTACAAGTTTTTCATTAGGTACAGACTACTAGGTTGACTCTGTAGTCATAGTACACTTTCATACTTCCATGACAAGCTACTAGGTCAACCCTATTGACATGGTGCAATTTTAAACTTCTATAAATCATACTAAATTAACCCTATGACATAGTATACTTTATAGGTTTCAAAAAATAGGGAGCTATAAAAATAGGTTGGCCCAGTCAACCTGGTTGGCAAAATTTATAAGTATAAATTAGGGTACTTCAATAGCAAACTCATTTTTCTCTGCATCCTCTAGCCCAAAAAGTTATTTTCTATATTTTTCTATAATTTTTATTAATCATTACATTTATATTTTTCATATTTTGTAGTGTTTAAAACTGCCCCAATATAGTAAACTAGGTCCACTTTATCAACCTAGTTTTGTATTCTATCTTATGTCTGAAAAACTAGGTTGACACTATCGATGTAGGTCTTTTTTAGACCCTTGATTCAAAATTACATTAGTGATATTTTCAACTTTTTTATACAATCTCTACATACACTATCATTTAAACAAACATTTTATTATGTCTCAAAGTTGGAATTAACACTTATATGTTAGTAATTAGCTCACACTTTCATTTTCAGTTGCTTGTCTTCTTAAAATAGATCACATAGTCTAATTAGGTGGTTTTTCAATATACCATTTAGTTTCAATATTTTTATCTTTTATGCACACACTACCAAATCATACAATATTAAAATACATTTAAATAATTGTCTACCCAAGGTCTACCTACTTGGATTTCATCACCAAGGGGGAAGCAAACTTGGTTTTCTATCTAAGTATAAACACATGGTTAACATTATATATTGTCAAATTAAAAAAACACCATTATATATATGGTGTTTTATGTGAGGGGGTAGGCCCCAGTACCAAGCTAGTAACATTTCCAACACAGCTCCCTATCAGTCTAAACATCTTGAAACCATCTATAGATTGCTTTATAGTTCCTTGCTTACATCCAACTCCATATCACATACAAAATCATATTATAATAATATAAAAACATTCAATATGACCACTTAGTTAGCATTTACTTTACAATTTGATTGTTTGCTCTTTGCTCAATTGTATGTTGTATTATAAAAACTTACATTGGCTAGTATTGGTGAAAGGTTTTGAGCTATATGCCTCAATTAGATCATCCTCATTAACCCAATTGATTGTGTGTTTCTCTTAATTTAATTATTTCAAAATAACTATAAAAAAATTCTATTTTGGTAGATGGTCATTCTTCTCAACATAGTCTCTTACAAACTATATGTTTTCCATGCCTACCATACTAGGTCAACCCTATCAACATAATACTCTTTTCTATCCCTCAAGATACAAAACTAGGTCAACCATGTCAACTCTATATATATTTTCTACTTATTTTCTTTCTAGGTTATAGGACTAGGTTGACCCAATCGACCTTGAATCCTTGTTTCCTTAGTTTTTAGACCCTATTTTATGTACTAGGTTGACCTAGTCAACTCTATACTCTTCCTGATTTCCCTATTTATCTAACTTAGTTATCTATTTCTCTTCCTTAGATTTTTGCTCATTTCTCTCAAATCCTCATGAGGTCCCCTATCAAAATCTTCTTGAACAACCTAAATCCATTTAGATACTATAAGGAACATTTATTTCTCACTCTCTTTTCCTCCCAAGAGCACCATCACTCTTGGGGCACCTCTTCCTCTCTTTCATATATAACTTATCACATGGTGTAAATCACACCTCAATATAAATTTGATGGGTTTGACCCTTTCTATACCTATCAAGACACTTATCATCTTCAAAACCTTCAAACTAATGTGGGAGTTAACATGAGTTTAATCAATAATCCCACTAATAATCCATCTTCTAATAACCCTCCCCATAATACCAATTCAAGGAATGCTCCTACCAACGACAACCAAACTATTGATACAACTCAAATTATTTAATAATTCATATAGGAAATGAACATAATGTAAACTTATAACACCTCTCAAATGATGCAACTCTAACATAATTTGATTAATATTTCCAATCAACATCTAGATATCCATCCTCAAGATAATCCCAATTATATTCCTCCACCTCTTAGGGATTCATCAGACAATGTTATTCCACAACTCATAATTAATAACAAGATTCTTAAAAATATTCAAAATGATCCTTTAGCTCCCTTCATTATATCCATCGATATTGGTAACATATCCCCAACTATCAAGTATGATGGAACTAGATATCCTACCTCATTTCTCAAAGCCTTTGATAACTTTTACGAAAAATGGATCCAAACTAATACCTTTGCTACATCTAAAAGCTTAATCAAAACCTTTACTAGCGATGTATTAAAATGGTAAAACCAACTTTCACAACATTCCATTTGGTAATTAGAAAATTTGGTCAATCCTTTAGTTAAAAAGCTTCAATATAATGATCTTCCCAAAAATTGTCTTAGTCATTTTATCAATGCTAAGTAATCTCCCACTGAATTAGCTCATTACTTTATCAAATGATGGAAATCATTGGTCCATAAAATTGACCATAACATGACTGATGGCAACTTGTTTAAACTCTTTATAACTATATTAACTCCTCTTCAATATAAGGTTCAAAATTTTTCTCCCCAAACACTTAATGATTCTCTTGACCAAGCTAAACATCAAGACTTTCTCATGAAGTAATTCAAACCTAATCCTAAACTTCTTAAAGGATTTTTTCAAACATATACTAATGCTATCATTGGTAATACTCTACAAACCAAACTAGGACTTACCAAAGCTGACATTATTTTATCTTCTCACATACCACTCTCAATGTAGCAAATTAAATAATTTTTAGCACCCTCTAAACCTTTCACCTATCCTAATAATCCTCCTATGTGGTATGACCCTAATCAGTTTTTTTGGTTCTAAGCTGACATTTATCACTCCCATAAATCTTGTAGAGGGATCACTAAATTGTTTGTCTCCTATATTCTTGGTGATTCAATTAATCATGAAGATACAATCAAATTTCATCATCAAGAGTACACCATTACTTCTCAAAAATGACAAGTTTCCAAAGCTTCTACCTCAAATAACCAAAAAACTTTCTCCACAAATAATAAAAAAACTACCAAGGATATTTATGCCATTGATGTCGACTATGACCAATACTATAATAATTCTTAATATGTCAACATTGTTAAGGTCAATTATCATCACAAGATGACCCACAAAGATCTTGTTACCAAACCTAATAATCTATCCTTAGAAGAATAATTGCTCAAAGATACTACCACCACTAATCTATCTTTGGAAGATCTTAAGGAACAACTTCCTCCTTTTTAATCTCTAACCACTTCCCTTCCTTCAAAATCTACCTTACCTCCTAAATAGCATGTTGGTTCCTTTTCTAAATCTCATTAGATTTTTTTGAAAATTAACTCTATGCCTTGTAAGATTCCACTTATAGAATTGGTTCATACTTCCCCTTATCATTATAAGTTCCTTATGTAATAACTATAATAAATTTAATATTCATCCTCTATAGATGAAGAACCACCTTATATTGAATCTCAACTTACCAATGTACTTACCAACACGCATAACATTGAAACCATGTGTCCTTCTTCCAAGACTTCTATTGAATTTATTAAATAGGACATGATCAATTATGAAATTATCTTTTGTGCTAATGAACTACCACTCTTCATTAATATTATCCTTATTTGTAAGGTACTAGTTGATGACGGATTTAGTATTAATGTGACATCTTTGTGGATTGTCTAAAAAATTAGTTACAACAAGGATCATCTCAAGCAAACTTGCCTCACCTATCATGGTTTTGATAAGACTAATTAAAAACCACTTGGTTATATCTAGCTTCCCCTAATAATTAGACCTAAAATCATTATAACTAAGCATATGGTCCTTTATTTACCCTTATCTTATAATATATTACTTAGTCACCCATGGACTCATAAAATGAGGACCATTATTTCTTTCAGTAGCCAATGCATTAAATTTTTACATAATGGAAAATGATATAAGCATTAGGTTGATCCTAACCCTTAGAATATTCAACTTCCTAATCCCAAATGTTAGTATTATATTCCTACCATTCCTAAGATCAATAGTGTTCCTTCTTGAGTTCATTAGCTTTAATCCTGATTTAATGGTCGGTCTTATCGATTCAAATGATGATGATCCTAATGATTTGTAGCATACTTATAATATTACCAAGTTACCTCCCTACATTTTAGAGTGGCTTCCTCCTTATTTATTACCTTAGGACCATATTATTCCTGTTATTGATGAGATCACTAATTTTTCCCCTCCATGAATTACTCAAGATCCCTCTTAACTTGATGATGCCTTTGCTTTTAATGACTTTAGAGTGGCTAAATTATTTCAAGATCCTCTCATTATGTCTCCATGTATATTTATTAATATTTGGATCTCACCTTCTAAAACTCCCCTTGAATCTCAAACATGTGCAATTCCTCTAACATATGATGATAATTATATTATGGCCTAAGATCAATCTCAAGACTTGGATGTCTAACATTATTAGAAAACATTAGCTAAAATTCATTCTTTTAATCATGATGTTCATACCATTTCTATAGATCCTAAATCAGATCCTTAAGGTTATGTGCTTTTTTCCAATTCTCCACTTCTTGATACTCCTTGGGTGGTAGAGCAAATTAAACCTTTTGAACCTCCCTATAGATCTTAGTATTGCATCTAATCCTTACCCCATCAATAAAAACATCAACATACCAACCCCTTTCAATTCATCTACTTCTCCTACTCCTGAGATTACACTAGATGCCAAGGCAACTGATGTCCATGAAATACATTTTGAGTATGATCACCATGGTAATCAAATTCCATATCTCAAAGTATATGTTGAGTATTATGGTCTTATTCCCACATTTCCTAGTGATGAATCTATTCTTGAAATAATTCATGCATGATAACCTCAACTTCCTCGATAACATCATAAGCTTAGGAATTTCAAAACCAAAACCCCTTATTTTAATAACTCCATTGCTAGTATTTATCCCAAAACTAATCCAATTTCTTCTTTACCTAATGCACCATACCATTTCCAAGATATCAATGTTATGCTTATTAAAGAAACCACTCACATTAAATATGGTACTCTATCCTATCCTTGACCACTTATAGTTTCTTGTGAACTCTCACCTATTGAATATGATAATTTTATATTATTCTTTGATAAATATCATGAGATATTCACTTGGTCCTATGAGGACATGCCTAGTATTTACCTTAGCATTATGGTGCATAACATCATTACTTATCCTGATGTCAAGCTTGTGTGTCAAAAACAAAGAAATTTTCCACTTAATATTTCCACTTTATGTCACAAGGAAATCATCAAATTACTCGATTTTAAATTTATCAAACCAATGAATTATTTTAAATGGGTTTCTAACATTATTCCCATTTAAAAAAATGTCTCCATGGTCATTTGCATCTATATTGATTTCCATAATCTTAAACTTGCTTGTCCCAAATACAACTTCCTTTTGATTCTAAAAATAGTTACAAAATGTTATCTCTTATAGATGGATTCTCAAGCTATACTGACCACTTTCACCATAGAATGGGGCACCTATTGCTATGTCAAAATGCCCTTCAGCCTCAAAAATGTCAAAGCCACTTACCAATGATAATGACTCACATATTTCATGATCTTATCCACAAATTTATTAAAACCTATGTGGATGACCTCATTACTAAATCTAAAAGTTATAAGACTCATCTTTTTGATCTTACCATCATTGTTTACCATCTTCTTAAATATCGAGTTAGACTAAATCCTTACAAATGTGTATTTGGTGTCATGTCTAGAAAATTTTTAAGATCACTAATCTCTTTATGGTATCAATGTTAAACTAGCTAAAACTATTTCTATCATCAACATGCCCATTCCTTGATCTATTCTAAACATTCACACTTAGGCAAACTTAGGGCAATTAGATGGTTTGTCCCCAAAATGGCTTACCACATCCACTGCATCAATTCTCTTCTTAAGAAAGTTAATTCTTTAGAATGGATAGACCCTTGTCAAAAATCCTTTGATAAAATGAAATATTCATTACTTCACCCACCTAAACTTCATCCTCCTTCCAATGATTGACCCTTGATCCTATATACTTATTCCAAACCCATATCAGTTGGGGCAATGATTGCCTAATAAGATGATACTGGAAGAGAGTATGCCATTTATTATATTATTAGATGCCTCATCATTTATGTGAAATGTTATACCAAATTCAAATGTGATCACCTTGTTATCTATTTTTCCACTAAAAAGCTTCAGACTACTTATGTCATATTTATTTCAACCCCCTTCATCACTTCTTCTCTATAGCCTTTCTTCCTAGAAATATAATTGGTAAATGTATGGTCTTCTTTATGGAATTTGATCTCTTCATTATAACTCAAAAAATTGTCGAAGGACAAGTCATAACTAATCAACTTGTCATAAATCCCATGTTAGCTACCAATAACCTTCAATATAGTCTTCCAAATGATAATATTCTCTATATTGAAGGTCTCAATCAATCTATTTCACTTAAAGATTACTTTCATAAATTCACCACTAATCTTAAAGAAAGTAATCTTGATGAATCTACTATTCCCCCCATTACTAATAAACCAAAATTAGTTATCAAAGATCTTCCTAAAATTAATGTTGACTTACAAGAGGATACATGTACCCTTGACTTTGATGGTGTTAAATTATTTCAAGGAGTTGGGCCAGGTCGTATTATTATAAGTCCTCTTATAAAAATAATTCCTTTAGATTTTCACTTAACATTTGATGTCACTAAAAATATGGTAGAATATGAAACTCTAATCTTAGGCATGAGAGTTTCTCTCGATCTAAAATCCAATATTTACATGCTTTAGATGATTCTCAACTTATTTGTTGTCATGTCAATGGTGATTACCAATGTAAAAGTGAGAATCTCATTAATTATCATCAAATTGTAGCCAATCTCATTAAAGACTTCATTTATTTCAATTTTGAACCTATTCTTCAAGATCAAAATTCCACTGTTGATTTCCTTACTTCTTCAACCTCTCTCTTTCATCCCCACTAAATTATTCCAATCAAACTCTTTTTATACAAATAATAAAATATTGATCCTGTACTCAATAACAATATTCACTTATCTGCCATATTGAGGCTATCACCATTTGAGAAATCATGTGGTATAATGACATCATCCAATTTATAAAACACCAAACTTATCCTCTTAACATAGATTTTTGTGACAAGACATGTATTCATAAATAATCTTTTAAATATGTATTTCAATATAACATCCTTTATTATCATAATGTTGAATGTACCTTTCTCCATTGTGTTATGCAATATGAGGCACCTCCTTTCCTTGAATAAGCATATGGAGGCATTTGTGGTGGCCATTGTAAAGGATATGCTATAGCCTACAAATGCCTATGAATGGGTTACTTTTTCCCTACTCTTGAAAAGGATGCAATAAAATTCACTAAAAGGTATACCCCTTACCAAATTCATGATGAGATAATTCATTCACCTCCAGTCAAGCTTTGAACTATAAAATCTCCATAGTGATTATCCACGTGGAGCTTAGATCTCATCGATAAATTACCATGATCTTAATATTGGCATGCTTTTATCATCACTGCTACCAAATATTTTACTAAATGGGTTAAAACCATGACCCTTGTTAATGCCACTAATAACACCATCACCAAATTCATTCTTAAATAAATAATTTGATGCTTTAGTGTTCCCCATACCATCATTTCTGATAATGGTGGTAATTTCAAAAATAAATATGTCAAACAACTTTGTGCTAAATTTAAGATCAATCACAAATTTTTCACACCCTATCATCTACAATGCAATGTTCAAGTTGAGGCCACTAAAAAAATTCTTAACAAAATACTCCAAAAGATAATTTATGAATCCTGCATATATTGGCACCTTTATCTTTACCCTGATCTTTGGGCCTATTAGACTTGTATACATACTACCACTAGAGCAATGTCATTCTATTTAGTTTATGGTTATGTGTCCATCCTTCCATTAGAATTTGAGCTTCCCTCTCTTTGTATATCTCTTCATGGTATCATTCTTGATGAATAATTACATGAATCTTACCTTCATGCCCTTGATTTCCTTAATGAATTCCATCTTTCTGATTTACAACATAATAACCAATATAAGGCCCATATAGCCAAACAACATAAAAAACATGTTAAAATTTGCATATTTAATGTTGGTGATATTGTCCTTAAATTATACCACACTCATGACAAAGAAAGATAATATGCCCAAAAATGGTGGGATATTTATTTAGTCAAAGATATTCTTGGTCCTAACACCTATTGCCTTCAAACCAATGAAGGCCATATTTTCAAAGAGCCCACCAATGCATAATTTGTCAAATAGTATTTTGCTTAACTTCTTCCACTATTTTCATGATTTTTAATTGATATCTATCTAACACTTTTTATAGGTTACTTACATAAGTCTCTCCCTTTTCAGTAGTTATCTCTTGTTACAAACCTTTAGTCCTTCCTTTTTGGTCTTTTAATTTCCCCTTTTTGCTCATGAGTTATATTTTTATAATTATGGATAGGACCTGATCTTCCTCATGATGTACCATAGTCTCTTTATTTTTTATAATTTTTACACACTTTTTGGCAACACTTAGGTTTCTCTTTTGTGAGATACAATGTAATACCATGGATAGGACCTATCCTTCCTTACAAATACCATCTTTTTATCATCTCGCTTTCAATAATTTTTGGCACCCTCATGATTTTCTATTTTATGAGTTCTAATGTAAGACCATGGATAGCACCTAGCCTTCCTCATAAAATTACCATCTTATCATTTCTTTTCTAGAATTTACTTTCTTGATCTTTGTTTTTAGTGTTAGCTTTTTCTTCTTTTGATAGATGAAATTTGCATAAAAACTTATATTAGCATGTTTTCCTCTATTTCCCTCATTCTTATGATAAAGAATCATACTTTACCATCATTGTATCCCTTTTTTATCCTTTGACACATTTTTTGTGATTTGAAGTAATTCAAATTTTCCCATGTGCCATTCATCTTAATTTCCTATCCTTTCACTCCACATTGGATAAAATAAGGTCAAAGTCAAGATAGCACTTTTATTTCACCTAGATTTATGAGACTCTTAGACACCATGCTCTCTAAAGTTCTCTCTCTTAGCAACCAAGTCTAAAGTATTCAAACGAAAGTCATATTTAGCACCCATGTTTAGTTTTCCAAATCCATATGGAGGAGGAATAAAAAATCCCATCAAGAAATTTAAAAGACAAATTATTTGAAATAAAATAAAATGATATACAAAAAGGCAACATAAAAATTTCAAAATTCAAAACCACACCAAAATATGTGATTACAAGCACATCTCCTATCTCCAATCAAATATCAAACTCCACAGTTTCCCTCACATAGAGTCTAGGTCCATTGGGGTATAGTAGTTTAGTAGATTGGAATAGTGGAATTTAATAGATAAACGGCTGTATAAGGGGTCTTGGGGAATGGGGAAAATGTTGTGAGAAGGTAGGTCCATTTTAATTTTCATACATATAGCCTTCATGGGATGATCTCCATACTTCATTTGTTTAGCTAAGACGTGTGTGGCTAAGAGAAGTTTTTCAAAGTCCTTAAGGTTGAAAGTCCCCTTATTTTGATAAACCTAATTTGAGTGTTTTGACTTTGATAAGGATTTCTTCTACCTTGGTTTTTCCTTCATTTTTTAAAAACATGCTAGCACTACCTTATTTCAGTTTTATCTATCTGTAGAACAAAAAAATATGTTTGATAAAATATGGATTACTTTCTTTACACCTTAGATTTACATTTATAGATCCTTTTTTCTATCCTTTTACCATTTGTCATTTTTGTACTTCCCTTTTTCTAGACACCTGAGTTCATTTTTCCCTTTTATGCACCTTTTTTCCATTGATTATTGAGTAAGGATTATTATTTCCCACTCATCAATTTTATTTTACCATTTTTGATTTCCCATATTTGTTTATGTAAGTATTTTTTAAAAATTTAAATTGATGTTTTATCACCATCATTTTTGACATGTATCTTTAGTTTGACTTGGTGAGTTTGCCTTTCTTATTTAAGGTTTACTTGTTTGAATTTTTTAGTCTTTAGTAGCCTTGGATTTTTCATTACCTGATTTACTCTAAGTTTTGACTTGGTCACTTGATCTAACATAGCACTTGTCACCCCAGCTTGCCAAATTTCCATGTATGTCCCATCCACATTGCACTAGTTATCTTAGCTTTCTTGTATTTTTTATTTTTTCTCTTTATTTTTGTATTCTTGGGTTTATCAAGAGCAGTCTCTGTGCTCTCCATAATCAAAACTACAAACACAATACACAACCATCTAGTGATAAAGGTAAGTTAAGGTATGCATTACATTTAAATTTTATTTATTTCCCTTTCAGTCATTTACTTTTAGTTATTTTTTATTTAAAATATTGCAACTTTTTTTTAACCTCAGTGTTGTGTGTTACTATGTTCTTTCTCAAAGCACCATCCCCTATTACACCTTAGTGACATGTGATGATATTTGAGTGGAGAATATGTATACACATAATATTTTAAAATTTTATCAAATACTAATGCTTTATATCTTATAGAAATCCATAGAGACTCAATCTCTTTAAGTGTAAACCTTAAAAGGTACATTGGGAAAGGGGTGGGTAGACCATTGGTGATTCATTGGATTGTTCTCTTATTATCACTTATTACCAATCTAACCAGCTCCTAAAAACCATTTCATAATCTATTACTCCTCTCTTACACATTCCTCTAGTATTTTCCCAATTTACATCTCTCTTTTCCTTACCTTAAGCCCTTTTTGTTAGTAAGTTGTACTAGGTCGACTAGGTTAACCCTGTACAATTTTGGGTAAAATTCATTTAGGGTCTAGGTCAACTCTTGGCCAACCTAGCCCATGACCTATTGAATTTTTATCCATAGTTATACTAGGTTAATTGGGTTAACCCTTTTGTCCAAAACTATTATAAGGGATAAGGGTTAAATCCACATATATATAAGATCATTTCATCATTATTTACATAATGAACAAGAGTTATTATTCATTTGCACTTCTTTACAATCTTCTCTTCCACCATTCTACCTAAGGAGTCTTAGCTTAGGATTTCTACTTGGAGAATATATTCTTGTGGAGAAGTCTTGGATGTTTTGGCCTTTCTTAGTGATCCTTATAATCCATATCAACCTCTTGTGAATCCCCTTTGGCCAAAAGAGATTTTGAGTCTCAATGGGTTTATCTTTCAGGTAAGTATTCTCTAACTTTTTTCCTCTCTTTAGTAGATATAAATAACATAATTATTGGCTTCAAATAATATTACTCTTCTTATTTCATGTATTAGGATCTTACTCATGCATAGCTTAATTGAGATTCTCCTATGCATGTTTATTTATTTAATAACCCCCATATTGTTCCACAAGCTTTGGTGAGCACTAGATTAGATTTATTTTCTTTAATTATTATTTTAGTGAAATATGAAAAAATAAGACCTAGCTAGGGTTATTTCATGATTTTTCTTGATTGGAGGCTTTATAACCCTCCATAGCATTTTTTATTATGATAAGAGATCCCCTAATTGGGTCTAGTAGATCCCCATATTGGTCATGTTCCTAATTATCTAATGTGTCCCTAGTCAAAAGTGTATGGTATGATCTATCTTCTCTAAATTAGGATTAAATTATAGACATGATGCATTTTTGATTGCATACACCATGAAGCTCATCCATTTGTAGTATGTTAAGATATTTGATCTCCTCCATAGCAAACACCTTTGAATCAAATTTAGATGTCAAGGATCTTAATAACTTTTGTACTTTAGTTTATTCTTCAAAATTATCTCCTAGACATTTGATGAAATTTACCACTTCATCTACTCTTAATAGATAAGATTCAATGTTTTCATTCTCAATGTTTCAAACTACCTTTGATGAGTCTAAAACTTTACCAAATTTACTATAGTATATCCTTAATATATGGTTTAAAACTTTTCCAATATCCATTTGGATTTATCATAATGCATTAACTTTACAAATTATTCCTCTAAAAGACCACATAGGATAGCATTCATTACCTTAGAGTTTTTCTCACTTGCCTTCTTGCCTACTGCATTAGTTGGTGGTGTAGAAGGTGGATTGAATACATAAAAAACAAATTGCCATATGTCATAGCCCAAGGACATTAGATAGGTATTAATTATAATTCTCCAAAATGCATAGTTATTCCCACTGAAGAGAGGAGCCTTATTTGTTTATAAACCTCCTTATACTTGATGACTAGGCATGTTTGTGCTTCTAGGATCTCTTTTAAGCTATTAGGCCTACTTCAAATGACTTGGATCTGATACCAATTATTAATAGCATAATCACTGAGAAGGGGGGGTGAATTAGTGTACAAAAAACTTTCTTTCAATTATATTTAATAATTCATGAACTATGAAAACAACATTGAGATATAACAATGCATAAAGACCATTCACATGAGCATAACACAAGAAAACACACATATGAGTGGGAAAATATCAAAGGGAATAAAAAACACTATTATACATGAAAATGGAATATAATAATATAAAATATAATATAAAATTATAGTTATCACCAACTCAACTTGGAGCACCAAACCCAATGAAGTCAAGCTCCCACTTGACTAGGCTTTAACAAGCACCAACTCCCTAGGTGACTCATCACCAACTTAACCACCTCATGAAATTTATATCATAACACATCTTGCTTTATTTTATTGTCTCATTTTAATACCTCCTTTTACTCTACCAAGAGTTATTTCATTTGCTTATATTTATTACATATAAATATACCTAAAATGCTTTGTGTGTGTGTGTGTGTGTGTGTGTGTGTGTGTGTGTGTGTAAGTCTCATGGTCACACACCACTTCGTTGACTAAATGCCTTCAAATTATTAGGTAGGATATAAAAAATATATTTTTAAAATTATTAAAATGTAATTATAACCTCTTTTTTTCTAAAATAACTCAATTAGGCCTCATTTCTCTTTTAGGTCTCATGGAAACGTAATTGTATAAGGTTTATCTTCTTAGTGTCAAATATTGATCCTCTTTGGCACCTATGGAATTATAAATAATCAATAAACATACAATAAATTATATAATGACCTATATTGACCTTATCCATGCTTGGTTAGCCTTGTATCCTTCACTCATACCATGAAATCTCTTTTAGGATAAATTGTCCTATTAAGCATGTGTACCTCAAAAGTCTTTCTTGTAAAAATGAAGCTTAAACACCCTTAATTTATTGAAATATAAAAATGAAACATGTATATATGTATTTTAAATTACCTCATACTCATCACCAAATTATTATAACACTTTCACTTAGGAGATAAAGGCTTAATAATATCTGTATAACTCACTCACTCAGAACTACCAATTTACCTCAAAAACTAGTCATGGTGACTTAGATCCCAAACACCTATGTAGACACTTTTCATGAATATTGATGAAATTAAATGGTACTATGAGATATATATACCATACTTAGATATAAATATCATATGGTCTAATGGAAAATATTTGTCTCGTAAACCAATTTCTTGACCTTATATCACACAGTCTTATCTGAACTAGACATGTCATTTTATGAGCAATGTTTTCACCATATTAAATAACCTCAAAAACTTATCAAAAGAATTAAAATTAATAAATAAACTCTTCATTCAATTTTTTTCATCAATATTATATGTTTAGACCCTAAAATCCATCTTCTCATCTATGCCTAGGTTTTGCACTATTTCCACCATTAGGTTTGTCTACGACTAGCTAACATGGAAGATAAAATTATAAAATTTAAAATATATAACCTATAAATAAATCATAATGGACATGAAAAATTATTCTTTATCTTCTTCTCCTATCCATTTTATTTTTTTTACCAATACAAATTTTGAGAGCTATAATAACTTCTTGACAAATAAGCCTATATATGTGCATTTTCTCTCTCATCTGACTAACCACTACCACATGGAATTACTTGGGAGAGTTAAATAAATGATTCAATATATTTTATAGTAATTTTAATCCATTATTATCTTATTTAAATGATATATTTCACATCAGGTCCTTATCAGGGTTTTAGGGAGGTTTAACACAGGTTTTGGTGTTAACAATTGTTCATAAAGGATGACCCCTTGAATCCAAAACCAATTATTATAGATATTATATATGGCCCTTACCATTATATGTTTAATATATAATGTTCCCATTCATAGTTTACACATTCCAACAAACATTTGAAAGTGCATCTTAGGTCTTAAGACCTTATTTTATGAACTTAAAAAGTCTTAAAACACCAATACATGAAATTTACTTCAAACCATGACCTCAAACATTGTTAACAAGCCTAAAATAAATTATATCACCTATTTTCATGCTCATATATTCATAATTTCCTTGAAATATGATCTTTATACCTCACTAGGCTAGGTAGGGTCTAAGAAAGGTCTAGGTGTAGGCTTAGTCTGAAGGTCTTACCCCTAAAGGTCACTATAAAACTCTCATGAATGCTTAAATTCCTAAAATACATTCTCAAAAAGTGAAAAACAAACTTCACATGCATATTTTCATTCATTTTTCATGCACATACCTCTTTATGTCATGATCAGGCTTCATGACTAGGCTTTTTATACACTTTGACATCAATGACCTATACCTTCATGAAACCATAATGCATTAGTTGCCTTAAAATTATATCATGACAAAAATATCTCAATGCATTTTTTCACATCACATACTGACAACTAGGCTTAGTCACCTTTGACATCAACCTTCACAAGATGTACCTTTGACATCAAAGACAATGCTCAATAATAATATCAAATACCTTTGGGAGGAAATATTTTTCCTAATATGGTTATAAAAAGTAGCAAATTTTTATCAAATAATACATTAAAAAATTCTTAGGGACCAAAAAAGTGTCCATAAATGAACAAAAAAATTAGTATTTAGCTAGCCAAGTGAGAGGGCTAGATAAAAGAGTTAGTAAATTATAAGAGGATAACATCTCTCTCAAACATAATATTGAAGCACTAGTAGGTATTAATAAGGCCATAGTTATTAATTTATTTTATAGTATATGACTACTTATGAAGTTAATTACAGAGAATGTTGAGGTTGAATTCATGAGTAAGAAGCTCAAAAGAAGAAAATAAATGTCAAAGGGAAGAGAACAAGAGTTGAACAATACGGAATGAAACCTGAAGGAAATGTTGGAAAATTAGAATGAAGCCTGTAGAGGGTAAAAACCATATATTTCTTGTTTTTTTAAATTTATGTTTAATGTTGGCCTTTGTTGTCTTTATTGTTATGTTGTTGTGAGCTAGTTATGACCCAGCCTTTTATTTGTTTTTATTCCATTGTGTATTCTTTTTTTATCTATCTGCTTATTTTGGCCTAGACTATGAATTTTGTATATAAGGGTAGGGTTCCTTTAAAAAAACTCCAATTTACCCTTAATAATAAAATCATGGACCTTCACATAAATTACAACCTATCATATCACTTTAGCCATTCAAACTTTGGGGATATTATTTAGTAGGCAAAATAAATTTTGAACTGGTAGGTGAGGATAAATTTAAAATTAAAATTATTGAATATTTAACTTGTGTTGAAGATATACCATTATAGGATATGGAATATGTCATTTCTTGATGGTATATATCATCTCTCACTTTGGGATTCATTTTTATATGACTACAAACAATGGTTCACTTTTTTAGAACAAAATTGTCAAAACATTTTGAACTAAATATAAGATTTGGCACACATTTTATTTTCCTTATTACCCTCAAGGAAATAGATAAGTATAAGATAAAAATAAGACTATAAACATAATATTGAGAAATATAATTGCTAAATTATGTGATGATTGGTATAACCAAATAATCAATACATTATGGTTTTATCTCATGAGCATTTTTACATCTACTAGGGCTACTCCATATTCCTTGGTATATGGAACAAAATTAGTACTTACATTATAATTTTAAATTAAATCATTAAAATATCCCTCAAATGGAGTATTGTCAATGATAAATATAGATAAAAGTGCTTGCATGAGTTAGAATAACTGAAAAGTACATGCATACATGTATAAAAACATCTCAAAATATATTACAATCACATTCAAAAGGCATATAAAAAACATCATAGAGAGTTCGAGGCCATTGATTTGGTTTTAAAAAAAATTAAGGAACATTATGAAAACAAATAAACTAAGGCAAGTTTAAGCCAAATTAGTTGGGTTCATATATGATTACAAAAAAATTGGGTATAAAATTTTATCACTTGGACTCAATTTAAGGAAAATCAATCAAAAATACAATGAAAATTATGTATTTACTATGGTTCTATGTTTAAATAGTTCATATATTCATATATTATCATAAGCTCGAGCATGAATCTAAAGGGTGTCCAAAAATAATAAAAGTTAAAAGCAATAGGAGGATAGGGGAGGAAACAATTATGTATTTCCAACAACCACTTAATTTTGAGGAGGACAACCCAAAGGAGGATATAATACCAAATTAATTATATAAGGAATAATAAAACATGCTCCAGTAAGAACATGAAAGAATCCCCTTGGTTAAAGAGAAGATAGATAAGAACCAGGAGTGTTTATAGGTTTATGTTCTATAACTAGACATAATTACAAAGACTAAAATCAAGCATCATCAAGAGAAGAAAGCCTCAACTAAGGAGGATTCATCCACAGTTATTGATGCAAAAAAAATAAAGAGGAGGAATAAGAGGCAAGTCCCTATTGGAAATTTTTTCCCTTATGCATAATTTAATCAGATGATTCATCACTCAAGTTTTATGCTATTGAGAAGATAAGTTAACAATGAAGGACTAGGAACACTAGTTAATCATCCTAATGAGGAAGGGAATATGGATTCTCTGTCAGATTGTAACAAACCTTAAGAGGTGAAGTTTAAGTAAGTTCATGAAATATTTCATCTAATTAAATAAATGGTTTTTCCTTGTTCTCTGAAATAGTTATTAAATTAAATCCCTTTGGTGTCCACTCATTCCTTTAGTAACCCATTGAGACCAACACCCCCCATTTTCTTTTTTGAAATGGGGACCGTTGTGACTGTTTCTAGAACAAATATATTATAGATTAAATGTGAAAGACTATTTTATCTTGAATTTTAAAGGAAAATCAATTTTAAAAATTACATGAGCTTTGGTTTATCTAATTATGATCATGTTTTATGGTTTGATGTTTCTAATAATCATTTTCAAGGTGATTAATTACAAGTTCCATAAAAGAAGCTAGGGTTCTCAAGTAGTAAACCTTAGGGGTTTGAATTTAAAAATTCATGGGAAAGTTTAGTGGGAAATATTATTTCCTTTTGGTTAAAATAACCTTAAGTCTAACTTTATATTAAGATTCAATTATGTTTTTAAACATGACCAAATATTAGTGTAAAATCATGACTTAAACCTGGACCTTTTTCCCTTTTAAAACCCTGAGGGCCCTTTTGGATTAAATATTTTTTATTAAGGTTTAAGTGTATTTGTGTTTGTAAACATGAATAAATTTTAAAGGTATAAAACTTAGGCTAAACATTTATATATATATCAGGCTTAACTTAAAACTCATGCACTTTTGTAGATCCAACACTTCTCGGTCAATTGGAGGATTAGATTAAATAGTGTGAATCAAAGCTAGCACCCAAAAGGACACCAATCACTATCAAACACTTAGATTATGATCTGATAGTCCTCACTACCTTAGAATCTTTAATCTGATAGTGCACATCAACCCCAAAGCCTCAAAAACTCCCAAAATATTGATACATGACATTCGGTCATTAGACTAAAGCATTTATAATATCTTAAATTTGATAAGTTTTATCCTATCATTTGAGATATTTGAGGATGTATTTGACATTAACAAACCCATCAAATTTAATCTTGAAGCCTGATGCATGGCACTTAATCATTAGATCAAAAAATTATATTGTCTTAAATTTGACAAGTTTACTCCCATCATTTTACGTCTAAGAGGATGTATTTGACATTACCAAACTGATAAAATTTAACTTAAATAATTTTAAAATCCTAAACAAAGGGGGAATTTCTAAAAAAAAACCTTTCAAGAAATTTCTAGCTATTTAAAAAGACAAACCTAGTATATAAAGATCTTAGCCTAAGTCATTATATTTGTTTTTTAACATAAAATTCTAAATGTTATTTTTTAAGCCTAAGATTCATATAATCATAGAACTGATTAAAAGGTATGCATATTTTATGATCCAATGGTTATCACTTGTTCTCTAGATTTAATCCAATGGTGCATTAGGCTTGAATCCTTTTAAAAAGGCATACAGTTAACGATCTAGCCCTAGTTGATCCAATGGTGATCACTTGCTCGCTAGATTTGATCCAATGGTGCAAAAAATTCAAATATTTTTCAAATGCCCCATGAGCTTGACACATGGCATAATTAGTGGGATTAAATATCAAGCTACCAATGAAACATAAGGACCTAGATTCATATTTTCAAAGCAAAATAAAGAGGACTTTCAAAAGCTAATGGCTAGCCTTCAACTAGCATTTATGAAATTTGCCACAAAAAGCATGGAACCCCACCACATAGGCTCCATGTAAGCATGGAGGATAAAAATTAAATATATATTATGCTCAAAAATTTATAAGACATGAGAATGAGGTCCCATCAAATCTAAGACACGCATGAGATCAAGAGTTGGATATTTCTACTATTAAAGCTAAAAACACTAACCCTCTATAAATAAAGACTTGAGTCCATTCAAACTAATTGCATAGCAAAAAAAATAAGTGTAACTCAAATTCAAAGCAAGTGCCTTAGTGAAATATTTAGTAATATTAAAACTATAATTCAATGTCATCAATGGTAATGGATAGGTAACAGATGAAAATTAAAGTAGAGCTCTATCTAACTTCAGATGGTGAAGGAAGGGTCTTTAGAGACATAGAGTAAGATTTGATATCTTTGAATGTAAATGGAATCAAGAATTGATCCAAATCATTCTTATTTTTAGAGTATATTCAACCAATTTCCTAGGAGGAAAAGAGGAATGCTATGATGCACCAAAGATACAAAGACCTAGTATCAATTCAACTAGTAAGCCTTCACCATCTAACTAAAACTAGAGGTAATGCATTACATCGACCTTATTGTTCCTATTTTAATTAACTATATAATAGATGGGTAATGGATTGTTTATGAAGGAAATACCAATAAATTTTTATGTATATCTCCCATGGCCTTTGAGGCTTACTATAATCTCCTTTTGCCTCGTGTCGATCTCCCATCCTTAAGAGAATGGATAAATTCCCAAAACATGGATTTAGTCCTCTCACCTTGGTTAATCCAAGTTTCCCATGTTTTTGGGACCCCTAATGGTGAAATTCATATTGTCCAATTCAAAGAGGGTGTTAGGGTAGTTATGACCTTAATGAACAGAGAATTTGGTGCCTCTTCTACTACTTATTTGAGTAAGGTCTCGGTATCTTATGCCCATTTCATGATGGAGTGGAACTTAACCCCTCCCATTGGAGACATAATAAGTTTTTCTTGGCCAAAAAATTTATATCCATCAAGAAAAAGACCTCCAAGAAATTCTTTATGATGTCTTACATCTTGGATTCACTCCTAGCCTTTATTAATTTCCCTGGCATCCAAAATTGGTCCCCATATGTTAGAACTACCATTTCCCATCATTACTCCAAATTACATATATTCAAATACAGGAACCACATGAAATTCATATGTGATGGTATCTTCCCAGTCATTTTTGAGACAATCATTGGTATTCCTATACCCAGGATTCATCTTCTAATCAAAAGACAAGTGGAGACCATGGCAGATGTGTGGTTCTATTAAAATTACACTGTAATAAGGATAAAAGGAATCATGGTCCAACCATACATATTTCCTATATATGTTCCCAATAAGCTTATAGAGTAAGAAACTATTTATCAAATCATCTATGGAATGGATTGGATATACAAGAAATGAGAAGGCTCAGGTTCATCCCTTTCCACTTGACATTGGTAGAATTGTAATCAAGGATTAGAAATAGTTAGAGATCATGATGGTGCATAGGAACTCTTTTTATTTCCAAATATATGACCTTAAGGTTTGGGACCCTAATGATAGAGTGGATAACCATATTTAGGATAAAAAGGTCCCAAACATTGAGTACAAACATCAACCAGGTGTGGGAGATGGTATTTACACAAAGGCAAGGAACTTTGAAGAAGTCTTATCTAGGATTAAAAAATACAACTTAAAATTAGAACATTGACTGGTCACAGATAATAAGCCCTCAAGAGAAATATTGCAAATGCATCCCTTGCATTATCACTTATTGTTAAGACCATCTAGGATTGCACATCAAGAGCCACCTATTGGAGGACAATCTTCTGAGCCTCAGTAGAAAGAATTGACAAAGTCACCCTAGGTTTAGAAACTAAAGGATGTAAAAGGAAAAGATAAATATGTCATTCAAGATTCCATCATAGAGCATAGACCTAGTGAAGGTCCCCAAATTTAGGCATCCCCACCAAGGCCTTCTTCCCCAGTAGAGGTTATTATCATGATTGCTTTGGAAATCATAAAAATAGTGGAAAGTGCCCTTATTAACATCATAACTACCTATGGTTTTGATAATGAATAGGCTCCATCTAAGGAAGCAAATAAAGAATTATTTCTATTAGATGGAAAAAAGAGATAGGTAGAATTAGTCTTAGTTCCTCTGGCACCAAGAAATAGGCCTAGGCTAACTTTCACTCACCATACTAGTGAAATTAACCTCTTCAGTGATGAGAATCCTATTTATAGACCAACTATTCATGATTGGTTTGTTAATGAGAAGTTGAAAAAAAACCCATCTCTTTCTCCTTCACTAGTTTTGACTCGAGTTGACATTGATGTTTAGGATAATGTCAAGCCTTGGATTTAGGATATTATAAATAAACAAGCAAAGAGAAGGATCCAAATCCTTTGCAATAAGGAAATTCAAGTGATTGACACCCCAATAGCCTCTAGGAGTTGAAATGTATAGATTCATGAATAGCCACAAGTAAAGGAGTCTAACCCTTAGGTCCATTTCAATATAGATACATCAACTCTTAAGAGAGTAGTGACCAAGAAGGTTGTTTTTGGTACTGAGGAGTTCACCTTTCAGAAGGTAGAACCATTTATAGTCTTAACTCCTATTCTAGGGTAGGCATTAGGGGAGCATCCTATATTTCAAGAAGATGTAACTAGTATGGTACTGACCCAGTTAACAATGACCTTGGTTGGAGTTTAGATAATTAAGTAGAAGATTCTCAACTTGGAGAAATAAAAACAATATTTAGAAGCTCAGGTCCTCCTTTCAATTCTTGATGATGTATTTCAAGTATTGGATAAATCTTTAATGGATGCAGTCAAGAATTTGAAAAGCATCAAGATTAGATTGAGTGTTTTAAACCATCAAACTGAGATGGCACAAGCCTTAATCACCTAATGGAAATATTCTCAAGATAAAATAGAGGATTTCATCAAGGTACATAAGACAAAGTAGGCCTTAGACATTAAGATAATCAAACTTAGACATCTAGACATATTCATGGTAGTTTTGATAGATAAACAAGAGGATTTGATCACTTAGAGCAATGATGTCAACAAATTCATCAAGATAGACATAGGCTTGGTAACCCAAATTGAGAAACTTTTGGGGAATCTATTACATAACCCTTCTAAAACCACTACTATAGGCCTGATTAGTGATGAAGAATTCAAGCAAAGAGTTGGTGTTCACATCTAGGGAATTAGTTATAATAAATTCCATTCATCTAAGGACAACCAATATATCTTGGATATCATTATTTTTATAGGGAAGAAAATTGGAGAAGCACAATGTATTATGGAACTTGTATCTCGGGTTAACAATGAATTTTATAAGTTAGTAGATCAAGAAGAGGATTGTCTAATGAAACCTACAATGGATTTTGAACTGATTAGAGAGAAATACACCAAGGTGAAAGACTTCCTTAGACATGCCTAATTTAAGGGCCCACCAATGAAATTCATAAAAGAATATTCTTTTTGTAAAATATATGCTAATTTTTTAGCATATACTTATTCTTGTCAAGTTGGTGTGAAAGATTTTCACATTGTTTGTTTGTATCAATGATGGATATTTTTATCCACATGTGGATATTTTGAAATCTAATTAGTAAACCACCTATGTTTCCTATAAATAGGTAGATGGTTACCATTTTAGAGAGAGAGAGAGAGGGAGACTTTTTGAGCAATTGTATACCAGGAGCATTTAATATAATTAAAGAATTTTGAAAAGATTGTCTGGATAGTTTGTTAAATGTCCATTCTACCTCTCAACTGCAAATAGTCATCTTAAATTTGAATGTATTTTCTTGTCTTGAGTTAAATTTTTTGTTGTAGGATTGTTAATTCATGATATATGATAGATTAACTATAAATATCTCAAGTATACTTCATTTTATTTACTCTGCATTTGGATGTACTTAGGTTATTTAGTTAACAATAGAAAATGTTTAAAGTAAATTTGATTATTACTTATGATTCATACTTTTCAATTGATTTTTCCCTAATTTGTGATGTAATTTGAGCTTATGATGTTTTATAACATAAACTGGTTCATGTGTGATCAAGATAATTAGAATCTATCATAATATTTAGGATGAAAACTTGTAATTATGTTTCTTTCTTACTTTACCCTTTTCTTTTCTTATTTTAATCAAGTTTCACTTTAGCTTAAGGATCATTATTAATACTCATTTAGTTTATCCTCTAAGTCATAAAACTATTAAGTATCTAAATATTTAAACTTTAGTGTCTCCCAACCACTAAATCAAATAAATATTGTGGATAGTTCCCATACTCTGCTTCTATTCCACCACAAACATCATTAAATTGTCATAAACTGCAACTCATGCCTCGAATTTTCCAAATCCTAAAATGAGAATTATTCATCAAAACTAAAGAGCACCTATGGTATATTTTGAAGCATCAATAGGAGTAGCTTTGTTGGTGATAAGATGGCCCATATTTAAAGATACTCAACATTTTTTTGGTGTATTTGGTCAAAATTACTCTATATTTTACATGATTATGTTTCTTTAGCATAAATTGTGTAAAGATTGGTGACCTTTGTGGAAATACAGCTTTTGGTGCTAATAGTTTATTAGTATTTAGAATTAGGAGGGCTTATGTTGTTCAAAATTGACAATTCTACGACAATAAGAAGTTTATTTGAGTGATAAGTTGTAAATATTGGTCATCTTTGTATAATTCAGTACATCTTTGAACTTGTTTAGTTAAAGATTGATGTCCTTTGTCCTCTTATGAACATTTTTTTGCAAATTAAGATTAGTGTGCATATTATTTGTCATTATTTGAAAATTAATGTGTTACACCATGTTTTAAAATAGGATCCTTAATCTTCAAGCTAGAATTACCAAGGATTAAGACCAAATCACATTCAGAGACTAGAGAACCCTTGCTCAAACTAGAAATCCATACAAGGACTAGGAAAGATAGAGGTAAGCGTAGGTATTCTAAATATCTACCATCATCACCTTTTCAAGGGGATTTTTTGATTGATCTTCATCCAAACATGGCATGCCTTGAAAGTTCCCCTATCAATATACCAGGTGTAGCTCATGATTTACCATGTAATCCTAAAAAATATTTGCTAATATTTAGTTCAATTGGTATTACAATTGTCTAATTACATGTTAAATATTTCAAAGCTGTAATAATATTTTTAAATATTATTCATGAATATGTAGCATGTAGGTTGTTCCCATTTACATTCAAAGATGATGCATATGAATGGTTCCTTAATCTACCTGACAATTATATTATCTCATGGAATAACTTTGACACTATTTTTATTTATTAATTTGGAAAGATCATAAGCCCTTGTGTCATCTATCATCAATTTACAACTATTAAGAGAGATACAAGGGAACCTATTAGGTCCTTTAATTCTAGGTTCCAAAATATGTTTATTTAGACCATGGATCCATATAAACCTAGTGAAGATTTAGCTTTGGAGGTTTATAATGATGTTTTTGACTCCATGACTTCTATGTTTTTAAATACATCCCTTCCACTTATCATCACATTGGCTCAAGCTTATTCATAAGCAGTGGTTATTAGTGACCAAATGTAACCCCAAGGATATATAGCTTATTCTATCCCAATGTTAATCCTCAAATTCCTACATTAAACCTTTTCCCAAATAATAACCAAAATGCTCCAACATTAAACTAATTCCCTACTTTTAATGTATTACCTACTAGTCATGCTACCCCTAATCAAAATTTAAGTTTATTGAGTCATCAAGCTACTAGTTTATCCCATGTAAATGAATAGAAAGCCTTAGTGCTTTTCAATGGCATTAACAATAACCAATGTCAAAATTCTAAGGTTCTAAAAAATGAAAATGAGTATATATTAAAAATGGTACATAATCTTGGAATGGATTTTTTGCAATTGAAAAAACAAGTTGGTAATGTTAATGACAACTCTGGAAGGAACTTCACTTTCCAAAAGTTCAACAAGCCTAAAAATAGACTTCAGAATGATAGTTTCAATAATAATAAAGCTAATGAGCCTTCCTTTAGCTATAATAATATGGATATAAACCTCACTGATATTGCCTTACCAAATCATTTTAGGGTGCATGTTACTTCTAGGCATGGTGAGATTGATTGGATTGAGTTTTATAAATCCTTTAAAGATTTTCAAGAAGAACTTAACACATTTGAAGTGGTTCCAAACAAAGATGTTGCTATAAATTCTACTAAATCTAAACCATCTAACCAAATGCATATGGTGGAAAATTTTCAATTCCCTTTTCAAGAGGATAATGATCATCAGAATATTCCTAAGGACAATCAAGCATTCTAAATTTTTTTGAAGGCATATCCTTTGAGAAATAGGGAACAAGAACAACCATTAACTACCTCTACCCCTCCTAAAAATTATGGAACCCCTCTAGACACTACATCAAGGAATAATCTTGAACCCCATAAAATAAGTTCATCTAAACTTAATATTGATCCTCCAAGAAAAATTGGCTATAATATTGTGGAACATATGAAAAAGATTAAAACAAATATCACTCTACACAAGATAACTTAGATCATAGAACAAAGAGACTTACTGTTGGAATCTTTATCGAAGAAAATTGGGAAGCCCCCTAAGCATGATAGTGCAAATGTAATTATGCAAGTAATAAAATTAGAATCTCCAAAAAATTTACTTATAGTCAAGATATTTGGGAAGAATGTTCATAATTATATTTTAGATTTTGGAGCCTTAACCAACATTATGCCTTCTAGGATATGTGAACAACTTGGGTTATATCTAATCAAGTCTAATAGGGTATTCACTCAATTGGATAAATCTAGAGTTAAGGTTATAGGAGAATTATTGGACGTGAATATATAATTAGCTAGTGAACCCAGTGATCAACAATTCATTGATATCCAAGTGGTAGAAATGCCTAGTGCTTATGGATTGCTCTTAAGTAGAGAATGGACTAAGCCCTTAAATGGTTTCATGTATAATAATTGCTCGCACTTATGGATTCCTTGGAAAGGTGTGCCAAATCAAATAAGAGTATAATTGAAACCCAAAATTAAACACATGATAACCTAATATAATATTATCAATGAAAGGGTAAATTTCTTGTATTTTGATTTAGGAGTTTTCACTTTGGAAATTACAAAAGAACCACTTTCCAAGAGTTCTCCTCTAATTTTTTGTTTGTGAAAGTTATACATTGATGGTTCCAAATGCAAATCAAGGTCAAGAGCTAGTATTGTATTGATAGATACTTCAAAAAGGCAATACCATATAACTTATAGGTTACAATTCCCTTACACTAATAATTTGGCTAAGTATGAGGCTCTCATCCTAGGACTGTAGTTTGCCATTAAGCACAAACTTAAATAACTCCTTGTTTATGTATATTCTAAACTTATAGTTAATCAAGTAAGGAGGAGGTACCAATGCAAGTTATCCTATATTAAGAAGTATAAATTTAGAGTTTGGGACTTGGTGGAATATTTTGATGCCTTCAATATCTCATATGTTCCCAAGAAAGAAAACCAAATTACTGATGAGCTTGAATCTACTGCAAATAACCTCATACCTAATCATGGTTCTCAAAACCTTAGTATTGAGCTAGTATCATGTCCTTTAGTCCTTGATAACATAAATCACTTTCAATTTTTCAATCATGATCAATAAATCATAGATTTATTAACTAATTTTGGAGCTTTTAAAGCTCACATTATTGATGAGGTTGATGAAACTTTTCCTGAGAAGGAACTTAATGGTAAATCATCCAATTAAGTTACAATAACATACCTAAAGGGATGATTTCATTGGAAAGATTATTTGATCTTGACAAGAATTTTGAAGCAACTAAACAACCCAAGGTAAATGGTAGAGATTATCATACAATGAATCTATGCTCACATGATCAGCCCTAAATGGTGAATCTAGGGAAGGCTTGCACTAAAATGGAAAATAGAAAAGCTAGAGAGCTACCTACAAAATACAAGGATGTAATTTCTTAGTCTTATGAAGATTTGAAAATATTTGACCCGAGGGTCATTACTCATACTATACCTATTCAAGAAGGATGTAAACCCTTTAGACAAAAGCAAAGGCCAGTCAACCTATTTTAGAACCCATGATTTTTAAAGAATTTAGGAAACTATTAGATGTAAAGATCGTGTTTCCTATTAGTCATTCCACTTGGGTTGCAAACCTAGTCCTAGTCGAAAAAAAGAATGGAGAAATAAGATTATGCATAAATTTTAGAAATTTGGATAGAGCATTTGAAAAGGATAATTACCCTTTACCTTCTCTAGACCAGGTTATCCAAACTATTTCAAGATATTCTATGATATCCTTTTTGGATGGATTTTTGGGATATAACTAGGTGCTTATTGGTCTAGAAGATAGGATGAAAATAGCTTTTTCTACTAGATGGAGAACATATGCTTATAAGAGAATGCCTTTTGGATTAATTAATGTAGGGGAATCCTTTTGAAGGGCCATGGACCATGTTTTCCAAGGTTTAGTGGGCAAGTGTATCATCATATATATGGATGATCTTATAGTATTTTCTAGAAATAGAGAGGAACATTTTGTACATTTGAGACAAGTATTTGATAGATGTAGGAAGTATGGTATATCTCTTAACCCCAATAAAAGTATATTCTCTATCACTAAAGGAAAGTTGTTGGGACATTTCATTACCAAATATGGTATTTATGTAGATCTTAATAAAGTAGAGGCCATCTCTAAAATTGGGTTGCCCAACAGCTGAAAAGAACTTAAGTCATTCTTTGGCAAGATTAACTTTATGAGGATGTTTATTTCAGGCTTCCCTGAGATTGTCAAACCTTTGAATTATATGATTAAGAAAGATGTTATAATTTATTGGAATGAATAATCTAAGAATGCCTTCATTGACATTAATAAGGAAACCATTGAAGCTCTAGTCCTCATAAGTCCTGATTTCTCAAAATATCTCTATCTATATTCATTTGCTTTTGAGCATACTATGGCTATAGTGTTAACTCAAAAAGTTGATGGGAATGATCATCCCAAAGCTTTCATGATCACCAAATTCAAAAATGTAGAAGTGAATTATTCTATGATTGATAAAAAAATTTATGTATTGGTATAGGCAGTAACAAAATTTAGGCATTACCTCCTTAGAAACAAGGTACATGCCATATTACCTGATCCAGCTACAAAACTTATGTTGAGTTAGAATGAGCTCAGAGAAAGAAGAGGTAAGTGGATGAATAATCTAAAATAATATGAAATGGAGATGAAAATAGCTAAACTAGTGAAATGTCAAGGTTTAGTTCAGGTGATCACTAGTATTGACCCAAAATTCCAAGTCATGTAAGTAGATTAACAAAAATTCCAACCCAATGAGTGGTATGACTCTATTATCCATTTAATTGTCAATGGTGTTTATTCCCTAGGATTTATAAGAGAATAAAACAGATCATTGAGGCTTAAATTATCTCATTACCTCATCAATAATGGATTCTTGTATAGGAGGAACTTTGAGGGAATTTATTTGAGATGTGTGTCTAAGGAAGAAGCAGCTTAGATTATGACTACCTTCCATGAAAATCTAGGAAGTGGACACCCTTCAGGAAGAACCATAGCTCACAAGATTCTTAGGGATAGATATTATTGGCCCACCCTCTTCAAAGATGTTTATAATCTTGTGATGGAGTGTTGTTCATGCCATATCTTTAACATAAAGGAGGCAAAGGTAGCCATGCCTTTATAACCCATGATGGTGGATAAACCTTTTGTATAATGAGGATTAGACTTTGTAGGAGTAATCAACCACAATTCATTAAAGGTCATAAGCATGTCCTAACTACTATAGACTATTGCACTAGGTGAAATAAGGTAGTAGCCACTAAGTAATGCAAAATAGAAGAGGTGATTAATTTCTTAGAGGAAAATATTATACTAGATTTAGAACCCCAATTTCTTTGGTTTGTGACAATGGATCTTCATTCATTTATATTGAAATGATGTAATGGGCTTATGACCAAGGCATTTCACTCAAGTTTTCTTCCAATCAATACTTTCAAGGAAATGTTGTTTCTAAATCCACAAACAAAAATTTAATGAAATATATCAAGAAATATATTGAAGATAGACTTAGAAAATGGCATAAACTTCTTAATTTTTTATTATGGGTAGATCAAATTAGGATCAAACAAGTTCTCAAGGCTTCACCATTTTTATTGGTATATGGTCAAGAACCTATCTTTCCCATCACCTTAAAGTTTTCTATGTTCAAATTCATGCAAGTATACATGGAGGACAACCAAGAACTTGTTAATTCTAAGCTTTTAGACATCATTCAAATGGAAGATGCCAGAGAAAAGGCATTTAAAAACTTTAGTAGACACCAATTAACCATGAAAAGATGGTTTGATAAGAGATATAAAGTGAATTTATTTAGATAAGGAGACCTAGTCCTTCTTTGGGATAAAGCATAAGAACCTAAAGACAAACATGGTAAGCTCACTCCTTTATGGATTAGCCCTTAACAATTTGTAGAAATCTTGGGCAACAACACTTTTAGGTTAAAAGATCTCCAAGGATTAGACTTTACTTTACCCACACCAATGGGCAATACCTTAAGAATTACTTTGTTACTACCCTACCAAGGGTCTTCATGGAATAAATGTGTAAGATTGTTAAAGTTAGAATAGGTAGGCTAGTTAATTTCCATTCTTGCTTTGGTTTTATTCCTTGTTGGGCTTGTATATATTTATTTGTTTGTGTTTTGTTTCTTCCTGCTTAGTGGTGTTCCTTAGTTTTAGTAACGTCTCATAATATTGTTTTTGGATTATAATTGCTCAAAAGTGTGGATATGAATCTTAAAAAATTGAACATGAGGTGGAAATAAAGCATCATGAAGTAACCATAGGCACTGGTATAGATTGGTATAGTAACTCAATGTCCTAAAAAGATTTAAATCTTATTCTAAATCAAAAATTGGTTTTAAAAAGTGTTATATGTGTACAATATGAATTTATTTTATTAATGCATATTCATTATTACACTTAAAACACATCCTTGTCATGGACTAAAGTTTCAACTAAAAGAGAGTATCCTAATGCTAGGTCATTTGACCAAATCCTTAAAACCAGGTTGTATTTATTTCCAACCTTTGTAAAAGACCTAGAAAATGTTTTAAAAACTCATTAAAAAATATATGGAAATAGAAACAAAGGTGATTCAGGTAACCTCCATCAGGGCTATGGATGCCTGGTTGGTAGTGGAGCAAGATCTTTAGTGGAAGTAAAGGTATCTCTGTCGGGGGTATATACATCTGGCTGGTAGTAGAGCAATACCCAAGCCTCCCCTGAACTAAGAGTTGTTACTCTCACATAATATCTAAAGTTATCAAAGTCAATTGCAATGGACTAAAATACATGAACCTAGATGTTTATTCATAAAGTTCATGACAAACAGTAAATGGAATCTAAACAAACACTACATGTTTATGTTTTAATAACTAAGTTCAAATTTTACACATAAGAAACTTATTTCAATCAAAATTTGATTCAGGAGAGAGTACATGTCTAAATGGAATATAAAATTCATGTACAATTTTAAAATAGAGCCCTGTGTTCCAACATATTGCCCTGTGAGTCACCATTTATGAAGACCAATACCCCCCCATCTTTCATTTTTGAAAAGGGGACCCCTGTGATTGTTTCCAACACAACTATATTCTAGATTGAATGTAAAAGATTGTTTTATCTTTAATTTTAAAGGAAAATCAATTTTAAGAAGGACATGAGCTTTGGTGTATTTGATTATGATCATGTTTTATGGACTAATGTTGCTAATAATCATTTTCAAGGTGATTAATTATAGGTTTCATAGAAGAAGCTAAGGTTCTCAACCAATAAACCCTAGGGGTTTTAATTTAAACATTCATGGGAAATTTTAGTGGTAAATCTTATTTCCTTTCACTTAAAACAACCTTAAGTCTAGCTTTATATTAAGCTTCAATTATGTTTTTAAACATGACTAAATATTAATGTAAAATAATGACTTAAACCTGGACATTTTTCCCCTTTTAAAAACCTGAGAGCCATTTTGGATTAAATAAGTTTTATTAAGGTTTAAGTGTATTTTTGTTTGTAAATATGAAAAACTTTTAAAGGTATAAACCTTAGGCTAAACCTTTATATATATTGGGCTTAACTTAAATCTCATGCACTTTTGTAGATCTGATGCTTCTTGCTCAATAAGAGGATTTTATCCAACACTATGAATCAAATCTAACACCATAAAGGACACCAATCACTATCAAGCATTTAGATTATGATTTATCAATCCTTGCTACCTTAAAAGCTTTAATCTGACAATGTGCATCAATCCCAAAGCCACAAGAACTCTTGAAAGTCCAACACATGGCATTTAGTCATTTGACTAAAGAATTTTCGTTGTCTTAAATTTGATAAGTTCAATCTCATCATTTGAAAATTTTTAGGAAGTATTTTACGTTACCAAACCCATCAAATTTAACCTTGAATCCCGACATGTGGCACTTAATCATTGGATTAGAAAATTCTATTGTCTTAAATTTGACAAGTTTGCTCCCATCATTTGACATTTGTGAGGATGTATTTGATGTTAATGAACCCATAAAATTTAAATTAGATAGTTTTTAAATCCTAAAAAAAGGAGCCATTTCTTAAAAAAACCTTTTAATAAATTCCTAGCTTTTTATGAAGACAAACCTAGTATATAAAGATCTTAGCCTGAGTAATTTTGTGTTTTTTTAACGTAAAATTCTAAAGATCATTTTTAAGCCTGAGATTCATATAATCATATAAATGATTAAAAGGTATGAATATTTTAGGATCTAACGATGATCACTTGTTCATTGGATTTAATTCAGTGGTGCATCAATCTCGAAACCTTTTTAAAAGGCATATGGTTAATGATATGGCCCTAGCCAAGATCAAATAGTAATCACTTACTCATTAGATTTGATATAATGTTATGATGAATTCAAATACTTTTTAAAGGCCCCATGAGATTGACACATGGCATAATTAGTGGGCTTAAAGATCAAAATACTAATGAAAAGTAAGGACCAAGATTTGGATTTTCAAAGCAAAATAAAGAGGACTTTCGAAAGCTAACAGCTAGTCTTCAACTAGCATTTATGAAATTTGTTGTGAAAGGTAAGGAACCCCACCACATATGATCCACATAAGCATGTAAGATTAAAATGAAAGATATATTATGCTTAAAAATATAGAATAAATGAGAATAAGGTCCCATTAAATCTAAGGCACATAGGAGATCAAAAGTTGGATATTTTTGCCATTAAAGCTAAAAACCTTGAACCCTCTATAAAGAAAGACTTGATTCGATTAGAATTGATTAGATCACAATAAAAATAAGTGGAAATCAAATTTATAAAAATTTCTTTAGTAAAATATTTAGTAACATTATGACTATAATTCAGTGTCATCAATGGTGGTGGGTAGGCAACATATGAAAATTGAAGTAGAGCTCTATCTAACTTCAGATGGTGAAGGGTCTTTAGAGACATAGAGTTAAATTTGATAGCCTTAAATGTACATGGAATAAATAATTATTCTAAATTATTCTTATTTTTAGAGGAGTTAAAATCAATTTCCAAGGAGGAAAATAAAAATGTTACATTGTACCAAATATATAAAGACTTGGTATCAATTCAACTGGTAGGCCTTCACCATGTAGCTGCTAAACTAGAGGTAATGCATTGCATCAACCTTCTTGTTCCTATTTTCATTAATTATAAATTAGATGGGGAATGGATTATTCATGAAAAAATTACAAATAAATTTGTATGTATAGCTCCCATGGCCTTTGAGGCTTACTATAAGCTCCCTTTGCCTCATGTCGATCTCCCATCCTTAAGAGAATGGAAAAATTCCCAAAACTAGGATTTAGTCCTCTCACCTGGGTTAATCCAAGGTTCTCATGTTTGCAGGTCCCCTAATGGTGAAATTCTTATTATCTAATTTATGGAGGTAATTAAGGTAGCTATGACCTTATTAAACAAAGCCTTTGGTGCCTCTTCTACTACTTATTTGAGTAAGTTCTGGGTATCTTATGTCCATTTCATGTTGAAGTGGAACTTAACCCCTCCCATTAGAGACAATAAGTTTTTTCTTGACCAAACAATTTACAACCATCAAGAGAAATACCTCCAAGAAATTCTTTATGTTGTCTTACCTCTTAGATTCACTGCTAGCCTCTATTAATTTCCCTGGCATCTAAAATTGGTCCCTTGATGATATAAATACCATTTCCCATCATTACTCAAAATTTAATATATTCAAATATAGGAGCCACATGCAATTCATATGTGATGGTATCTTCCTAGTCATTTTTGAGACAATCACTACTATCCCTATGCCTAGGCTTCATCCTCCAATCAAAAGACAAGTGGAGACCATGGTGATGTGTGGTTCTATCCAGATTGCACTATAATAAGGTTAGAAGGAATCATGGTCCAACCATTTAGATTGCCTATATATGTTCCTAGTAAGCTTTTACAGTAAGAAATTACTTAGCAAATCATCTAGGGAATGGATTGGATATGCAAAAAGAATAAGAAGGCTTAGGTTCATCCCTTTCTAGTGGACATTAGAAAAATTATAATCAAGGATTGGAAACAACTAGAGATCATGGTGGTACACAAGAACTCTTTTTATTTCCAAATAGACGACCTTAAGATGTGGGACCTCAATGATAGAGTGGATAACCATATTTGGGATAAAAAGGTTCCAAAGATTGAGTATAAACATCAACCAAGTGTGGGAAATGGTATCTACACAAAGGCAAGGAACTTTAAAGAACTCATGTCTACGGTTAAAAACTACAACATCAAATTAGAACATGGGCTAGTCAGGGATAACAAGCCCTTAGGAGAAATATGGCAACTACATCCCTTAGATTATCACTTGTTTCCAAGACCATCTGGGATTGCACATCAAGAGCCACCTATTTGAGGATAATCTTCTAAGCCTCAATAGAGAGAATTGACAAAGTCACCCTAGGTTGGGCAACTTGAGGATGTAAAAGGAAAAGGTAAAGGTGTGATTAAAGAGTCCATCATTGAGCATAGACATAGTGAAGGTCCCTAAATTTAGGCATCCCCACCAAGTCCTTCTTCCCCAATATATGTTGTTAGCATGATTTTTTTGGAAACTAGAGAAACAGTGGAAATTTCCCTTATTAACATCATAGCTACCTATGGCTCTAATAAAGAAGAGGATCCATCTGAGGAAGCAAGCAAAGAATTAGTTCCATTAGATGGAGGAAAGAGACAGGTAGAATTGGCCTTAGTTCCTCAAGCACCAAGAAAGAGGCCTAGGTTAAATTTCACTCACCTTACTAGTTAAATTAACCTCTTTAGTGATGAGAATCATATTTATGGACCAACTATTCCTAATTGGTTTGTTTATGGGAAGTTGTAAAAAATCCCATCTCTTTCTCCTTCACTAGTTTTGAATCGAGTTGACATTGATGTTTAGGATAATGTCAAGGCTTGGATTCAAAATATTTTGAATAGACAATCATAGAGAAGGATCCAGATCCTTTGCATTAAGGAAATCCAAGGGATTAACACCCTAAGAACCTCTGGGTGTTCAAATGTAGAGATTCTTGAATAGCCATAGGTAAAGGAGTCTAACCCTTAGGTCCATTTCAATATAGATACATCAACTCTTGATAGAATAGTGACCAAGAGGTTACTATTGATTCTGAGGAGTTCACCTTTCAGAAGGTGGAACCATTTTTAGACTTAAATCCTATTCTAAGGTAGAAAGAAAGTTAGCATCTTATATTTCAAGAAGATGTATCTAGTATGGTATTGGCCCAATTGATAATGACCTTGGCTGGAGTTTAGCGAATGAAATATAAGATTCTCAACTTGGAGAAACAAAAACAAGATTTAGAAGGTCAGGTCCTCCATTCAATTCCTAAGGACATATTGCAAGTGCTAAATAAATATTTGATAGACACATTTGAGAATTTGAAAAGCATCAATCTTAGATTGAGTGATTTAAACCATCAAACTGAGATGGCATAAGCCTTAATCACCCAATGGTAGGATTATCAAGCTCAAATGGAGGAGATCATCAAGGTACATAAGAAAAATTAGGCCTTAAACTTCAATATTATCAAACTTAGACATCTAGAAATCTTCATGGTAGTTTTAATGGATAAACAAGAGGATTTGATCACCTAAAGCACTGATGTTAACAACTTCATCAAGAGAGACATGGGCTTAGTAACCCAAATTTTGAAACTTTTGGGGAATCTATTAGATAACCCTTCTCAAACCACTACTATAGGCTTCATTAGTGATGAAGAATTAAATCAAAGAGTTGGTGTTCACATCTAGGGAATTAGATACAATAAAGGCCATTTGGCTAAGGATAACTAGAAGATCCTTGATATCATTATTTTTGTAGGGAAGGAAATTGTCAAAGTACAATGTATCAAGGAACTTGTATCTCGGGCTAATAATGAATTTGATAAGTTAGTAGATAAAGAAGAGGATTGTCTAATGAATCTTACGATGGATTTTGAACTAATCCAAGATCAATACATCAAGGTGAAATAGTTCCACATACAAGGCTAATTAAAGGGCCCACCAATGAAATTCCTAAAAGAATATTCTTTTTGTAAAATACATGCTAGTCTATTAGCATATACTTATTCTTGTCAAGTTGGCATGAAAGCTTTTTTCATTGTGTCTTTATAATAATGATAGTTGTCTTTATCCACATGTGGATATTTTGAAAGTTAACTAGTAAACCACCTATGTTTCCTATAAATAGGTAGATGGTTACCATTTTTGAGAGAGAGAGAGAGAGAGAGAGAGAGAGAGAGAGAGAGAGAGAGAGAGAGAGAGAGAGAGAGAGAGAGAGAGAGAGAGAGAGAGAGAGAGAGAGAGAGAGAGAGAGAGAGAGAGAGAGAGAGAGAGAGAGAGAGAGAGAGAGAGAGAGAGAGAGAGAGAGAGAGAGTTTTTGAGAAACTATATACTAGGAGCATTTAATATAACTAAAGAATTTTGAAAATATTATCTAGATAGTTTGTTAAATCTCCATGCTACCTCTCAATTGTAGATAGTCATCTTAAATTTGAATGATTATTCTTGTCTTGAGTTAAATTTTATGTCATAGGGTTATTAATTCATGCCACATTCTAGATTAATTCTAAATATCTCAAGTATACTTTGTTTTATTTGCTCTACATTTGGATGTACTTAGGTTATTTAGATAACAATAGAAAATGTTTAAAGTAAATTTGGTTCTTACTTATGAATCATACTTTTCCTCTAAATTTTCCTTGATTTGTGATGTAATTTGAGCTTATGCTATTTTATAACATAAATCAGTTCATGTGTGCTCAATATAATTGGAATCTTGTCATAATATTTAGGATGAAAACCTGTAATCATGTTTCTTTCTTACTTTACCCATTTATTTTCTTATTTTTATCAAGTTTCACTTTATCTTAAAGATCATTGTTGATACTCATTTTGTTTAGCCTCTAAGTAATAAATATATTATTTATCTAAATATTTAATCCCTGGTGGCTCCCAACCACTAAATCAAATAAATATTATGGATAGTTCTCATACTCTACTTCTATTCCACCACAGACATCACTGAATTGTCACAAATTGCAACTCATGCCTTGGATTTTCCAAATCCTAAAATGAGAAGTGTTCATCAACACTAAAGAGAACCTATTTTACATTTTGAGTCATCAACATAACCATAAAACCCAAAGTGGGAAAAAATGTGGAGTTGGGAGTAAATCAAAAAGGATAAGTAAGACCCTCTCTAAATATTGTTAGATACAAAGAAATAATAGAGTAATTAGATAATGGTACTTAGAAAACACTAAAATGGAATGGACATAATGTTACATCTAACTTTAGAAAATGAATATTATTTCTTGAAATTTTATGGGGATAATATCCTCAATAAATAAAGGATTCTCAAATATTCAAGAAAGATTTATATTCCCAACATTACACTGATCCAATGAGCTAAATCACTATTTAAAGATCATTTATTAGAGATCCAAGTTAGCTAACCTCTTTATTTTTAAAATTTATTATTTCTAAAAATATAATATAGTTGGTTTGTAGGAGGTTTTGTAGTACTTATGTTATAGTTTTGTTTTTTGGTTCTAACTCTATTTTCTGAATGGTTTTGGTCTAGAATTCTCTTGTTTAACCATGATGGTCATCCCTCTTTTTTTCTATGCTATGTAATATTTTTGGGTCCCTATTTAAATCTTATTTTTTAACCTTTTATTACACACATACAAATATAATATTCTAGAAAATTCTAAAATCCATGACCTATGCATGTTATGTCTAGTTCATTTACATTAGTTGATTTGTGCTCAGTATATTTAGTACTTATCTGCATTCAATTGTATATAAAATATTATTCACGAGTATACTTGAGTGAATTTTAAAGCATGCATGTTGTCACTTCTAGATTCATTTGTAGGTGATGATTATTTCTTAGACCTAGAATTTTTGAACAGATAAAATTGCACTAATTCAAATAGTAACACACTACACTCTTATCTAATTGGAGTTGTCCCAGTGAACATAAGCTCTACTTTTTTAGATCTAAACTAGTCACATGATTTTTATATCTCATTTTCATCTTATAAATTTCACTAAGGGCATATTTTAGCATAGGTTTTATCATTTTATGACTATTCATATTATTCTTACATCACTACATGACATTGTGATATTATTTAATCATTTAATTTCACATTGATATCCTAACAGATACATGAGTTATTAAATAACATGATGTTACATGTTTCTTGTGTATATCACATTCACATATTCATGCATGGTTTTCATGTTTTCTTTCTTGCTTCATGTTTTGTGTGTATTCATATCATTTGGATTGTGGGAATTTGAACATGTCCTAATTTATGGATCTAATACTTGTTGTTTGCTTCTATGTGTGTGAGTTACATTTGAACATGTCCCTTGTATGTTTCCCCTTGGAATTATTCTTGTGTCTCTTGTGTGTTTTTTTATATACTCTTTATATGTATGCATCATGGCCATGATTCTAGTTTGTTCAATTTTATCAATCTTTCCATGTCACGATGGACACCATGCATCTTCCTAGCTTTTATATGCCATGAAGGATATTATGCATCCTCCCTGAGTTTCTCTATATCTATTTCAAATGCCTAATATATGATCATTATTTATTATATACTTAATTTCTAACATCTATCTCAACATGACACTATTTATATTTGGTTCTACATCATCTTATATTATTACATTTCTTAGTTTATCTATGATGATGCCATTCTCTCTAATTTTATCATTATTACTCCAGATTTCAATATTTGATATAACATAATTTGCATAAATTTCTTATTTTGGGCTAAGTTAAAGCTTTTTACCTTACTTCAAAAGTATAGGTCATACCCATATTTTTATTAAAAAATATATTTTTAGACAACAATGTTCCATTTAGATAAGAACACAACTTGTCCATGTCTAAAATAGTGCATTATCATCTGAGCAATGAAAAGTAATGATTTTTAGAATTCTCACAGCTACACTCAATCATCAAAATAGTTTTTATTAGTCAATCAAAGATAGTTTTAGGTTTTATATATAGGTCTAGTAAAAATTTGCTTGATTTGGGAGAATCATGTGTGGTATGTGTTCTAGGTTTTAGCATAGCTATTACTCATAAATTCACTTAATATTACCTAGTTCTATAAACTATATACACCTATATATTAGATTTAGGGCATGTGTACAATACATGACCACATCCTCACTTAGTTTTGCACTAATTCTCATATAATGAATGGAAATTTGTATCATTATCTATGTTCCATACACCAGACTCATATCATGTTACTTTTTCAATAGTTTTTACACTAGTTTTATGCCATTTTTACACTAGAAATTAATTTTATTATGTTTTCAATGGTTGATTCACCATTTTTCACCAATTTTATACAATCATAATCTATTTGAATTCATACATGGATTACAAGCTACTATAATACTTAGGGTATGCAATGATTGAGCTTAGCACACCTTGATTTATTAATTTCAATCTCAATCTAATAAGGATTGGGACATGCACAATCAAATCCAAGATATTTAATGAAAATTAAATTTCCAAAGATATTGCTATGCATAAAATTTACACCTTAAATGAGGTCAACTCCATCTTCATTCAATTTGATGTAACACAAAAATATATCTCAAGTTGTGTGTGACTTATGGGAGAGATGAGTCTCTAGATTAAAGGGCTAGCTCCCTTACATCACTCCTAAAATTAACCACTAGTCTACTTATTTTGAAAGGAAAGGGATATAATATATTAACACTAACATAATAGAGGTGATTCACCAAATTTAAATCCACAAGACTACCATGAACTTGCACTATGAAAGGTGATTCATAAAATTAATCTCGACACCCAAGGATTCTCTAACAAAAGTGTTTTAACATAGAGGTAAGATGCAATGCATTTATCAAGGTATATGAATATAAGGTTTAATTTTAGACACTAGTACTATTTATTACACTTAAAGACATAAAAAATAACTAACTACACTTTATGTTACCTGTTAGAGAGTAGACTACTTGTGCAAAGCATGAGAGAGTGAGATGAACACAAGGAAAGATGACTATCACCTGCCATTCAATCATGAACTACTTCACACACTTAGATGAAGTTGAGAACTCAAAACCAATTTTAAATATTTTTTTAAAAGGAAAAATTAGTACTCAAACTGGTATGGCTTTGCCATACCAAATGTGGATGATTTACAAAGACAAAAGTGGTTACTTATATAGATAATTTTGAAGAGAGAGAGAGAGAGAGGGGTGTGGAAGGAGAAGATTTAAAAGTGTCCATGTGAGAGTTATAAACAAGGAGTTATGAATAGTACAAATAGTCTTCCAAAGCCATGTATCACACTTTTGAAGATGTTATAATCCTCCGAGTGGCATAGGAGTTAAAACTTAGCTTGATACCTTGATCATTTTCTTGAAAACTACCCTTCCTTGTATAAGAAGAGTGATAAATAGAATTATATATAATAAATTCACCATGAATTCCTTCAGGACTCCTCATTGGACACCTATCATCCATTAATAAACTCCTCTAATATGACATTTCATCATTCATATGCCTAGGTGTCTTGAATCTCTTCCTTTCTCATGCCTTGCTTGGTCCAAGTGGCTCAAAAATCAATTTAATATTCTCTAAGTCACTATATATCTATGTATTTCATTAAAATATATTATCATTACTTTAAAAATCCATTTTGGTTCCTGTAACAACTCTTGAGACTCCATTTTACTCCTCAAGCTCTCACTAGGCCTATTTTCCCTTGTAGCCCTGAAAACTTATAAAACTCATTTTTTATAAGAATGTAAAAAATTTTATGATAAACCAAAGGAATAATTGATGACCCATTATGGCCTTACATATTAAATTCAAATTTCATGTTCAGATTCTAAGTGGAAGTCCCTTTTTCTACCTTTCTCTCTCCTCAATTAGGCTTCAATTAGGCCTCATTGATTAGAACCTTATTTTTCTACTCCAGACCTCTCCAAAAATATTTAAATAACCCAAAATAATTTTATTAACTTTAAATTTCCTATCACCAACCTCCATGTGAAATTTGAGGCCCTAAGACCTTGTAGAAGTGTGAGAACCATGAAATGGCCTTGTGACCTAGTTTCATTTTAGTCCTATTTGAGATTGCCTTGGAAAATAGTCTTTTTGACCACTTATAAAATATATTATGAATATTTTTAGCCTAAATATGTGTAAAACATCTCAAATTACATACTTTAATGGTTTTCAAGTTCTCTTTTGCTAAAAATGCCTAAAAACACCAAAAATCTTACAAAATAGTGCATTTCTTGCAGCCCATACAATTAAAAGTACATAAAAATTAAATATGGAGAATATAATTTGATTCCTAAACAACATCCAAGATATTTTAGGATCAAAATAAGTCATTTAATGTAATTTATAAGTCCATTTTTCTTGATTGGTCACTATCATAGTTTTAGGAGGGTTTTATGCATGTTTCATTCTTAAGGATTGTTCATAAATAATAAGCCATATCTCTCTCTCCTAATACCACAATATTTTTTTTAGGTACCCATCCATCACATAAAAAATACCACTAGGTCCCATTCAAAACATCATGAAATTTATGAGTGTGAGAAGGTGTTTCTTAGGTTGTAAATAAGCCATTTAAGAGGGGTTTAGTCTCTTAGTTTTTATTTACAGAGATTAGAGACTTAATCTAACAAATGATGCCTCTATAATGGATGTGTATATACCTAAATACCATCCATAAAAACCTATTATCTCTATTCATAGGTTTAATGTCACATCAATTTGGGATAAAACCTACCTTGAAATCCAATCTTGCATGAGAGAAGTTTGAAGAATTTTTTAAGACATCAAACTAAACTTTTCTTGCTTTATTTATCCATGGATGATCTTGAAGGGTCTTATATTTTTTTTTTAAACCTATAAAATCCATCCAAACCTTCATACCACCCTCACCAACCTTATTTTCTCATGACTACTCCTAGGTTTGCTTGTGTTTAATAATTATGCTCTACAGGCCTAAACAAGGTTTCTAGTACTTGTTTCACTTTTGGGTAAACTTGAGGATTTTTGAGGTTATGTAATAATTTTTAAACCTTTCTTATATGTTTCACCTTTATTCTAACCTCTTTTCTCTATTCAAAATAAATAATCCCCTCTTGGAAATATAGGCAGGCCTAAAGACACAACTTTAACTATTTCAGTAGAGGCAGAGCTCTATTTAGTCATTTCCCTTATGTTTACTTATATATCGAAATGACATTATTGACCTATTTTTATACCTAATATAAACCTCAATGTTTTTTTCATGTACTTTATTCTTTACTCTAGATTGGAACTAGTCTGCCTTGACTATAACATGTAGGTGACATTTAGGTAAGTCTGACTGTATTCTTTGTTTAGGTCTTCACCTTCACACCAATAACTTTATCAATGAATATATATATATTTTTTTTATAATCCAAATTAGGCTTATATATATTTTCATACACCTCTACCTTCTTTATTTAGCTTGAAGTTGGACTGATCCTTCAAGCAAGCTTGTGTATGGTCTTGTTGATAGTTTGAGTACATTCTTTGTTTGTAGGAATCCAATTTCATAACTTTGTCTCAAAGACTCTATCTCATATTTATTATAATCTATAACCATTTCATATTTCACTTTCAAGTTACTTATGAATTCACAACTTCCCAAGTTTAAGGCTGCCTTCTAAATTTTGTGCATAGTCTTATAGGTGTCTATTAGGACTGTGAACTTAGCCACATGATCATCCCTAGACTTGAAAGTGGTCTAGTTTTTTCCAATTATTTTTGTCTTATCTTCATATAAATTGAAGTTATTTTTAATATTTTGGATTATTCTTATTAGTTGATCCAAGTTTAAAATGAGGACTTACAATCCTAGGGCCTATAGGAATTCATTTTCTTACCTAGGCTATGAGAATCAACTTTTTGAATTTTGAGGTGTGAAGATATATTAATACTTTCCTTATCACTTATCACCTTCTCCATAATATTATTCCTTATAACCCATAATTATGTCATATTTAACTTATCTCTATAGTTTGTACAAGCTTATATATGGTATCATTGACTATGTATAGAAGTTTGGTCTCTTTACCATGCTTTCGGTGATAGTATCAAGGATCCTATCATGGTGAAATGCATGTCTAAAGAGTTTGTGGTTAATATCCCATTATATTGAACTCTTTAACATAAACCTAAATTTATTAATGTTCACTCATAGGTCTGTTCATGTGAGTGACTGAAACACTTATGAGTTTTTCTTGAGAGTACAAATCTAGAAATCCACTCTCACTTCTAGTATTCAAAGTGGTCTCTCATGTACACAAACTATTTATCATTACCATTTAGACTCACATTTACATTTAGATTTGGATAAGGTTTCTCATCAACATAAACCATGATTTCAAGGGCTACATATAGGATGTTTCTTGAAGGACTATTTGCAAGTAGGTTATTCTTGAAATAAGAGACATGAATTATGGGATATTGAGTTTTTTTTTCATGATAAATTTATTTTTGTAAACCACATAAAGTGACCAACACCTCATACAACCAAAACTTATAGCAAGAGTGACTGAAACACCTTATACATTGAGACACTTTTCATCATATTGAATACACTTCATGGAAATGATTTAATGGATTAAACCACCATGAAAAGGATATATTTGACCTATGAAAATATCTATCAAAACCATTCCTCTCCATCAAATTCTAAAGTGGAGAAATAGATGCAAAATCATACCCTTATTAGATGGACAAGGCATAGCGACCTGCTATCATTCTTAGCAATTATTTAGAAATAATGAGCCATAAATTGAAAAAATAATTCCACTAGTTTCAAGATTATTATTACCCCTAGTAATGGCCAAATTTTTAGCTCATCTCTCTCTCTCTCTCTCTCTCTCTCTCTCTCTCTCTCTCTCTCTCAGTTATACCATCTACTTTAATTTTGCCTTTCTGATCTTGTGAAGGTAGTGATGGATGAGATATAATGTCTGAAATATTTATACTACCTAAAACTTAATACAAAGCCTGAAAATGATCTTAAGGATCCCAAGGGACACTCTAAAACCATTTCCAATTGACAAAGTATATTCTAAGGTTGTACAAGTGCCCAAAAGTTCTTGTAAAGTGGCATTTTTCTCATTTTGTGTGTTAAACCTACAATTTTGTCATTATATGACTATTACTAAATATATTATAACATAAAGTACATTTGGTAACTTTATTAAGATGTTTTACTCTTGGAATGGTATGTAATAACTCCTCCAAATAGGCCAAAAGCTGACCAAAATGTCATTTTAGCACATAATAACATGATAAAAGGTTAATACATGATAATATGACCATTAATACACACTAATGACCTTTTATAATGATTTTAAATATATAAAACCTTTTACCAGTCTTGACAATATCAAGTCCTCATAAATGAGTCCCCCTAGGACTAGACAAGTACACATGGGACCAAATGTTAGACAAGGCTAGACAAGGACAAATATGACCACATGAAACTATTTAGGACCATTCAAGACCATAACAAGACCACATTAAAAAATTTAAAACCCTATGAAAGTTTCAACTTAAAGGGTTTGATCAAATTTGACTTGGGGTAAAAATTTGATCAATAACTTGGTGATTCATAGGGGTAGCATACCTGCAATGCTAATGGATAAGTGGTATTATCCTCCCATTAGGAAAGGGAGTCACTATTAGCTACAATATTAAACTAATATACCTTCTAAAAACTTCAAACTCACACCAAACCAAACAACAAGAAGCAAACACAATGTACTCTAGGTATTTAGGTAAAATGACACAACAAGACTCAAAAAAACACACCTAACCTACTATGTATATACCTCAAAACATGTTTGAGGTGATGAAACAATTCCTCTCTTCAACCAAGATCAAAACAATATTCCTTGAGTCGTAGCTGATCCATGAGAAAAAGTCACCATATGATGGATGTTTATCAAAGAAAATTTGCTTATGAAGGTGATCAAAGGACTTACCACTCATGGGACCTCTGCTATTTGTAAGTGTATCACTTGAAACTATTTTAAAGGGTATTTTTATCTCTTCTTTAGGTCTACTTGATGTTGCATCCTATTTGGTCTCTTTCATATTCATTTGATGTTTTTAAATTTACTTCTTAGGAGTCATGAAAACTTTCTCAACTTTACCTTCTTTTGAACTATAATGTGTTTGATGTTTAGAGGTATAAAACTTGCGTTCTTTCTGGTTAAACACATATTAAAGTGTATTAGGATTATATTTATACCTATGTAATTATTCAATCACACAAACTTCTACCTTGGCCTGATTGTATTCCTCCAAGACTACAGTCTGCTTGATAGTGACTTGACACTCCTCTTTATGATCATTAGGTCTACCAATGACCTTACTATCAATCTCATGTTCCATTTGAAGGAGAGTTGGCTTAATTATTCAAACTCATTCATTATGTCATGGCACGACTTCCATATACCATCACCCTCTTCTTGACTATCACACTTAAGAAATTCTTCATCTTGGGTAGGTATAATTGCCTCATCTTATTCATTGTCATACTCTAACACACTTGTAAACTCATAATCATCATCCATATGAATAAATTAATTACCCAATGTATCTTGTTAAAGGGGATCATCAAGACTTACCTCAAGAAATTCATCAACCTCTTCATGGATTATATATGTACCAAAACCTATCTCTTTAATATTCTTGTATGGGTAAAACCCATGTTGATCAATTCCCCATTCATTAAGGTATAAGTTAGTTATGCCATTAAGAGGTGTTAGATATTCTTGATCAATAGTCTAGTCTCCTTCATCATTGATGTTTAATTTCATGTTTGAAGTTTTAGGCACATATGGCTCCACATGAAACTTATTTAAGGCTTCAGACTTAATAGATACCTTAACACCATACCTAGTTCTAAATGTCATGTAAGACAAATCTAAAGTCAATTACCCTCCAATCTTGGTAGTGAAGTCCCTTGACAATCAAAGGGAAAAGTGAGGTGGAACATCAATAACCACCACATTTTGGGAGATATAAAGTGTGGGACAAGTATGGAGAGTGAGCTGAAAACCTTTGATAATGCCAATTATCTTATCTACTAATCCATCCAACTACAACATCCCCTTGGAGTGTGGTTCATATTTCAACTTCAACTTGTTTACTGCTTATTTAGGCATGACTAATGTACTTGATCCACTATTAATCAATAAATTTTGTACCAATTAATCTATAATGATAATGTAATGGAGGATGTTTATATTTCCTTTCAAATTTTATTGGCTACCAATCCTTAGTATTTACTTCATTATCAAAATTGCACCTCTTTTACTAAGCTACCTAAATGATGCATTGAGCTTGGAGATATCACTTTGGAGAAGGTCTCTTTGAACAGGTATGGATAGTATTTCCCACATTGGGAAAATTACATGAAAATTCTTCATATGATCCAGAATATTAATTATATAACTACTAGCTTTCTCATGTACACTAGAAGCCAAAACAGTACCACTAGCTTGTAAAACTAGGTGTGTAGGAGAAGGCATAGAAGGAGCTCTTAACATTCTGAGTTTTTTGATTTACTTGAGCCATAAGAGATACATTTAGAATACTTGAGCCTTCAATTAATTAATATTTCACATTTGGATAACCAATTTCTCCTTGGACATCTTTAACTACTCTCTTTTTTGACCTTGTATTTATAGCTATCAATTTTTAACAATATTGAGATTACCTTGAGAGTTAGCTACACATGAGTCCTATTAATAGTAATTCATTAAGGAAACACTTTATTGATCATATCCTCCAATTTTTTCTCCTCCACTGGGAATATCTCTTGAGTCATGGAAGGCATTGTTCCCCATTGAGTCATATAGGTTTGATTGAATGCATCATTTGTGTAAGTGGAATAGTTATGAGACTAGTCCCATGAAGGCTACTCTCCATCATCTTGTACAAGGTTTTTTTGGATAGGTAAAAATGGTTTATAATTATAAGGAACATTTTTATTTTTCCCATTGTGTTGTCTCACTTGAGTTAACTACCCTCATCCTTGATATTGACCTTGAAAAGGTTATCTAGGATCTTGATAAGAATGATAGGGATGGAAAGGGACTTGAAAAGATCTCCATTATTGATGTTATTTTTGCCTCTTAATTTATTGAACCTCTTATATAATATTATTAATCATATATTCCTCTTTTTTCTTACTTTCTTTATTAGGGGTAGCTCACTTGTCCTTAGGTGATGGAATAGGAGAAATTGTAGGCATAAGAGCTTGCACATCAGGAAACAAAGGCATGGGAGGTCTAGGGTTTATATTTATATATTGAATAATGTAGTTCTTAGCCCTTTTGGTATTTTTATAATCATTATGAAAAGTATCCCCTCCCATGGATTAAATCATCATATATATATATATATATATATATATATATATATATATATATATATATATATATATATATATATATATATATATATATATATATAACAATTGAAATTCTTGAGGTAGTAAAATAAATCATGATGGCCACTAAGCCTTACCAAGAGTGGGATCCTCCAAGTATTTTGAAACCTTGTGTTGAAGTCTTTATTGGTCTCATGAGGTGTTATTTTTATTCTGGTCAGTTGCTTAGTCAAATACAAGTGGTTAAATTTGTCTTCAAACCTCCTTCTCAAAGAATAACCTAATTCATCCCATGTAGTAATATAGTTGGGAGCCAAAGTACCATACTAATCAAGTCCCATTCCATTGAAATATACAACCAATAACCTAATGGCAACATGCTCTTTAGGGGTGTTATGAATATTACAAAAAATAACAATGTTTCTTATGTGTTCAATAGGGGTAGTGGTAGTTTCTCCTATGTATGAAGGCACATTTTTTAGGGCTGACATTGGTATGTCATTATAGTGATAAATTTATAAAGGGATATGTAAATTTAAGGAAAAAATGGAATATTTATATCCATATTATCAGCCTTAGGAGAACTTGGATAATCTAGAATAAAGAGCCTCCTTCTAGGTGACTTGGTGTATGGGAGAGTATGAAGAAATATATTTCTTTTATATGAATGCAAATGTAATTTAATAAATTAAAAGGGACTACATTTCACTTTTATATTCACATTTTTCCTTAAATTTTTTCATACTATTCACTAACCAAGAGTTTAAAACCTTTTCGATTCACCAAATGTTGCATAAAGAAAGCTTTATAACTTTAAATTTGCCAAGGTCAACATCTACCTTTGACAACTTCTTAGACTATGAGTCCCACTAACCATGACAAAAATGTTATACATCAAATTTTCTCCATAAATTAGGTATAATCCATTCTCATTAAATTTTATGTAACATGGAAACATATCTCAAGTTGTGGGTGGCCTATGGGAGAGATGAGTCTCTAGATTGAAGGGCTACCTCTCTTGCATCACACCTACAACTAACCACTAGTATACTTGATTTGAAAAGAAAGGGATAGAAGATATTAAAACTAAAATAATATAGGTTTTTCACCAAGTTTAAATCCATTATACTACCATTAAATTTCACTATGAAAGGTGATTCACAAAACTGATCTCAACACACAAGGTTTCTCAAACAAAAGTGTTTAAACATGGAGGTGAGATGTAATGATTTTATAAAGGTAGATGAATAAAAGGTCTGATTTAGAAAATATTACTCTCCCTTAAACTTAAATATATATTTAAAAAATTAAATAAACTTCATGTGACCTATTATAGGGTAGACTACTTGCACAAAGCATGAGAGGGTGAGATGAACACAAGGAAAGATGATTATCACTTGCCATTCAACCACGACCCATTCACACACTTAGATAAGAGTTTGATAACTCAAAAAAGTTTTAAATATTTTATTAAATATAAAAATTATTACTAAAACTAACATGTCTTTTCCATACCATATGTGGATGGTTTACAAAGCCAAAAGTGGTTGCTTATATAGAGAATTGTGAAGAGAGAGGGGGCATAGAAGGAGAAGATTGAAAAGTGTCCATGTGAGAGTTACAAAAAATGAGTTATGAATAGTATAAATAGTCTTAAAAATCCATGTTTCACACTTTTTAATATGTTCCAATCCTCTAAGTGGTGTAGGAATTAAAACTTAGCTTGACACCTTGATCATCTTCTTAAAAACTACCCTTCTTTGTATAAGAAGAGTGACAAATGGAATTATAAATAATAAATTTTACATGAATTCCTTAATACCTACTCATTAGGCACATATAATTTATTAATCAACTCCTCTTATTTGACATTTCATCATTTGTATGACTAGGTGTCTTGAAATTCTTTATTTCCCACACCTAACTTGGTCCAAGTGGCTCAAAGCTCAAGTTAATATTATTCAAGTAAATATATATATATGGACTTAAAATATCTTATAATACCTTCAAAAATTCATTTTAATTCCTAGAAAAACTCCCAAGACTCTTTTTTTCTCCTCAAGCTTCACTAGGCCTATTTTCCTTTTAGCCCTAAAAACTTACAAACCTCATTGTGTAAAATAATGTATAGAAGTTATTGAAAAAAAAAGGAATATGTTATTACCTGGTATGTTATTATAGATTCATTCCAAATTTCATGTTTGGATTCTGAGTAGAAGTCTTTTTTTCTACCTTTCTCTCTCCTCAATTAGGCCTCAATTAGGCATCCTTGCTTAGAACCCTATTTTTATACTCCAAAATTTTCCCACAAGTGTTAAATCACCAAGAAACATCTTATTAAATTTACCTAACCCATAACCAACATACATGTCAGATTTGAGTCCCTAAGACCCTATGAAAGTGTGAGAACCATGAAATGGCCTTGCAACCTAGTCTCATTTTAGGCTTGTTTGAGACTGCCTTAAAAACAATCTTTGTTTGACAAATTCCATAATCTCATATGTAGATTTTTTTATCTTTAATATCTGTAACACATCCCAAATGACCTTATCCAATGGTTGGAAAGTTATATGTTGCTCAAAACCCCTATAAAACACCATAAATCATGCAAAATAGTGCATTTATTATAATACATATGAATACAAGTATGAAAAATGTACATTTGGATAATATAAATATAGTAATAAACAACATAAAATAGTTTTTAGGATCAAAATATGTCATTATATGTGTTTTATAAGTCCATTTATCTTGACTGGTCACTATCAAGGTTTTAGGAGGGTTTTAGGCATGTTTCATTCTTAAGGATTGTTCATAAAGAATAGATATTATTTCTATGTCATAATTACATAAGATTATTTATAGGTTACCCCTACATCACCTTCAAACACCATTTGATCCCATTTAAAACTTCATAAAAGTTCTAAGTGTGAGAAGGTGTTCCTCACATTACAAGCAAGCCATTTAAGAGGGGTTTGGGATCTTAGTCTTTACTAATTCATGTTAGAGACTCAATCCAAAAAATAATTCATCTATAATGGAGTTTATATACTTATATACCATCCCTAAAAACCTCCTATCTCTATGAATATGTTTAATATCACATCAAGTGGGAGAAAACCTACCTTGAAATGAAGTCTTGCATGAGGGGAATGTGAAGGTTGTAAGAGGTCAAAATGAACTTTTCTTTATTTATCTATCCATGTATGATCTATGATTTTTATATAAACCTATAAAATTCCATAAAAACTTCATACCACCCTCACCATCATTTTTTTTCTCATGATTGCTCCTAGGTCTACCTATGTGTGAGAATTAGGCTCTACAAGCCTAAATAGGGTTTCTAGTATTTATTTCACTTTTTGGTAAAATTAAGGATTTTTAATTTATTTAATCATTATGAAACATTTCTCATATTTTTAAACTTTATTTTGACCTTATTTCTCTATTCAAAACAAATAATCCTCTCTTATTAATATATGTAGGCCTAAAGACATGACTTTGACTATGTAGGTAGGGGTAGAGCTCCATTTAGTCATTTCCCTCATGTTTCCTTTTGTATACAAATGACCCTATTGACTATTTATATACCTAATATAAACCTTATTGTTCTCTTTATGTAATTTTCTCTTTACTTTGGCTTGGAACCAACCTAATTTGATTGTAACCTATAGGTGACCTTTAGGGAAGTCTAACTATATTCTTTGTTTAGGTCTTCACCTTGACACCAATAACCCTATCAACGACTCTTGGATTTTTTTTATAATACAAATTAGGCTCAGAGATATTTTCATATGCCTCTACCTTCTTTATTTAGCTTAAATTTGGATTGATCCTTCAAGCAAGCTTGTATATGGTCTTGTTGATTGTTTGAATGCATTCTTTATTTGTAAGAATCCAATTTTAGAACTTTATCATCAAAGAATCTATATTGTATTGATGATAATATATAACCATTTCATAATGCAATCTCAAGTCACTTATGAGTTCACAACTTACCAAGTTTAAGGATGCCTTCTCAATTTCATACATAGTCCTATAGGTGTCTACTAGGATTGTGAACTCAGCCTCATGATCATCCCTAGACTTTAAATTAGTTTAGTTTTTTATAATTATTTGTGTCATATATTAATATACATTGAAATTAGTTTTACTATTTTGGATTACTATTGTTAGTTGATTTGAGTTTAAAATGAGGACCTACAATCCTAGGGCCTATAAGTATTCATTTTATTACCTAGGCTATGATAATTAACTTCTTCAATTTTGATATGTGAAGATATATCAATCCTTGCCTTGTCAATTATAATTTTCTCCATGAGCTTATGCCTTTTGACATAGCATTATGCAATATTCAACTTATCTCTATGGTTTGTACATGCCTATGTATGGTACTATTGACTATGTATATAAGTTTGGTTTCTTTACCATGCTTTTGGTGATAGCATTGAGGATCCTATCATGGTGAAATGTATGTCTATAATTTTTTGGTGCCTATCCCATTTTCTTGACCTCTTGATCATAAACCTAAATTTATGAATGCTCACTCATAGGTTTGTTCATGTGAGTTAATAAAACACTTATGAATTTTGCTTGAGAGTATAAATATGGAACTCCACTCTCACTTCATTTCACTTATACTATTCAAAGTGTTCTCTCATGTAAAAAAATGATTTCTCATTACCATTTAGACTCACATTTACATTTAGGCCTGGATAATGTTGCTCATTAACATAGACCATGAGTTCAAGGGGTGAAAACATGATGTTTCTTGAAGGAATATTTGCAAGGAGGTGATTCTCAAAATAAGAAACATGAATTATGGGATACTTAGGAGAATTTTAATTAGAAATGGAATTCTAGAAACCTATAAAACTGACCAACATCTCAGACAACCAAAACATGTAACAGGGGTGACTGAAACACCCTACACATTAAAACACTTTTCCTCCTATTGAATACACTTCATGGAGATGATTTTTATGATGAAACCACCATGAAAAAAATATATTATACCTCTATAAACATCCCTCAAAACCATTCCTCTCCATTAGATTTTGAAGTGGATAAACAGATGTAAAATCAGACCCTGCTTGGATGGACTATGCATAGTGACCTTCTATCATTCTTAGTAATTATTCATAAATAATGGTATATGAATCTAAAAATTAATTACACTAATTTAAATCTTACTGGGACCCCCAAAAATTTCCAAATTTTTATCTCCTAACTCTCTCTTTCTTGGTTGTACCTTCCACTTTGATTTTGCCTTTCTAAGCTTGTAAGGGTAGTGATGGAGGATAGAGAATGCCTAAAAAAAATTATGACCTAAAACTTGGTATAAATTCTAAAAATAATCTGATGGATCCCAAGGGACACTTTGAAATTGTTTCTAGCTAACAAATGATCTTTTAAGGCCGTACAAGTGCCCAAAAGTGCTTGTAAAGTGGTATTTTGCTCATTTTAGGCATTGAACCTACAATTTTTTTAGTCTCTGACTAATCCTAAACATTCTATGAAATAACATACATTAGGAATCCTTATATAAATGTTTTACTCATGGAACAATATGTACAACTCCTCCAAATAGGCTAAAAGTTGACCAAAATGTCATTTTAACACATAAGAACATGATGAAAGGTTAATAGATGATAATTTGACATTTAATACACATTAATGACCTTTTATAATTATTTTAACTATATAAAACCTTTGAACATTCTTGAAAATATCAAGTCCTCATTAATAACCCCTAAGACTAGACAAGTTCACATGGGACCAAACCTTAGACAAGGCTAAACAAGGACAAATATGACCACATGAAACTATTTAGGACAATTTAAGACCATGATGATACCACATACAAGTTTTTACAACCCTATGAAATTTTCAATTTACAAGGGTTGACCAATTTTGACTTGGGGTCAAAATTTGGTTAATAGGTCCTACCCTCTCTAATCACTAGTTTTTGCACCAATAAACACATAGGTTTGTGTACCCAGATGAGGGTATTCCTTCTTTATTATTTAATATATAAGTTTTATTATCTTCAATTTAATATCTTCATTCTAAGTAAGGATTTATTTTTATGCATTTCATTGTATTTCTCACATGAAGCATACTTTAGCATGTGGTCTACATTTGAAACTATTCTTCATAGGTAAGTTTAGGTATAACTCTTTTCCTTTTACTCTAGTACTTTCACTTTGCTGCATTACTAGAATAATATGGGATAAAATGTAGAAACAAAAAATAAGATTTATATCTTAAATAATGTACTGGTGACCATCCTTTTGTACACACTTAGCTCATGCCTAATTCCATGGCTCTAAGCCATTATTCCTTTACCTCTATGTGAATAACCCTTAACCTTTATATATATATATATATATATATATATATATATATATATATATATATATATATATATATATATATATACATATATATATATATATATATATATATATATATATATATACATATATATATATATATATATATATATATACATATATATATATATATATATACATATATATATATATATACATATATATATATACATACATATATATATATATATATATATATATATACATATATATATATATACATATATATATATATATACATATATATATATATATATACATATATATATATATACATATATATATATATACACATATATATATATATACATACATATATATATATACATACATATATATGTATATATATATATATATATATACATATATATATATATATATATATATACATATATATATACATATATATATATATATATATATACATACATATATATATATATATATATATATATATATATATACATACATATATATATATATATACATACATACACACACACACACACACACACACACACACACACATGTGTGTGTGTGTGTGTGTGTGTGTGTGTGTGTGTGTGTGTGTATATATGTATATATATATATATGTCTATATATATATATATATATATATATATATATGTATATATATATATGTGTGTGTATATGTATATATATATATATGTATATGTATATGTATATGTGTGTGTGTGTGTATGTGTGTATATATATATATATATATATATATCTATATATATATATATATATATGTATATATATATATATATATGTATATATATATATATATATATATATATATATATGTATATATATATATATGTATATATATATATATATGTATATATATTAGTCTCTCTAGATAGATTGAACTCATTATTAGACCAACCAAAACTTCCATTTTAGTTATCTTTGATCCTCAGACAAAGTCTCTTTTTTAGGACTATTTTTATCAACTAAAGTTTATGATTATGTTGGCTACATCCTCCTCCAAGTAACAATAAATTTATGAATTTAAATTCACCTATTAGATCATCTTGAATTTTTTTCAAGTCCCATTTGATTATTTTCTAAAAATATCACTATAAATATACATTTTATAGCCATTTCTCACTACAGGCTCACATCAAGGAAAATCAATAGAACATCTAACTACACATTGAGAGGAAAACATCTATTATTCTTATTTTATGTCTGCACAACTCTAGAAGCCTTGATATAAGTTTATATACACCTCCAAGATCATAATTAATTATTGAATACTTAATCAAACTAGGATTTCACTAGCATATAACATTACACTAGTTTTTCACACACACCACCATAGCATGGGACAATTGTATTTATTTTAATCTCTCTTTAGATTATTAGTATGTAGGTAGTGCTCAACATAGAGGGTGTTGATGTCAAGCACAACTTTAATAACTAACCCTTTTTTCCCTTTCTTATGACCTATTGATTTAGGGTTCTAAGTGAATAAGAAGGAGCACAATATATTCTACAAAAAATTCATAGATCTAATCACTCACATAGAGCCTATAGGAAAAGATACATTGATCCAAATTTACTTAGATAGATAAAACCATGCCAGATGTTGGTGTACCCTATAAACACCAGCACAAGCCAACCTTGTCTAGATAGTGTGGCCTTATACAAAGTGGATGTGAATCCCTATTCCTAATTCATAATGACCTTAGTTTTATAGTCATTGACATAATCCATTAAATTCAAGTGCCAAATAAGTAATTTATCTTTAACATTTTCCTTTTTTATCTTTTTTTATAAATAGTTAATTCCAAATTAGTCTTGTAGGATTTATTGAATATTTTATTTAACCTAGTTTTACTCAAAAGTTTTGTAATTAAGATTAAAACTCCCTTAATCTGTAATTTTATAAAACACCGACATGCCCTAATAAAACCCTATATAATTTGAGTGCTTCCTAATATCCCAAATGAGCCTCATCCCAATATATTTCTCCCTCTTAAGGTGATTGTGTGATTTTTGATTATACAACTATATGAAAGTAGATAGAAGATTGATTGAAATGATTGACAATGGATGCCATTGAACTACAATGAAATATATTTAGACTTGGCCTATGGCTATTATAATGCATGAAAATTGAAATTGGAAAAAATAGTTCTCTTTTTTTTAATGTGAAGTAATTTTGAAATCAACATGTTGGGTCCTTTCAAGTGAATTCTTTGATGTGCTATTATAGGGGAATCTTAAAATATCTCCACTAACCAAATTTAAAAAATGCATAGGTGATTCCTTTTTAAATATCTTAATTTTAAAAATTGAATGTTAGAGTATGGGGAATAACGTTGTGTTAGTTGACAATGTCATAGTGTGGCCCGATCCCATAAGGTTAGAGACTCCTAGAACAGGTCTTACATGTGTCTGTATGTTGAACATGGATTAATAGAGTTGAACCAAGGATGTTTTTATGATATTTTCAGTATTTTTAAGATAGTGAAGGGTCTCTTATAGATTGAATATACTAAGGTAAGGATGTCAAGAAAAACCATTGTCAAGCACTTAATGATTAACTTGATGTGTCTACATAAAAATCAATTATAGTGTCTAATTTGGGGATTTTTTTGGGTATAGAATGTGTGTGTGAGTGTTGGGGATTTTTAAGGTATTTTTTTCAATCTAAGTTTATAATTTGTTGATTTTTAGGCATAAGGAATATTTATTTAAGCTGTTGCATTGTGGAATTTGTGGGATACAGAATGTGAGTCTGAGTGTTTGGGAATTTTTAGGCTAGGGTTTGTGAATATGATTTTTTTATTTATGGACTTTGTGTGGTACATTTTTTTATTATTTGATTGGATTTTTTTTTTGTGGGTTAGGGGTTTCTATGTTTGAGTGGGCATGGTTTGCTTGATGATACCCACATAGTAGAAGAATGTGAGACACAAATTTTGATAAGAGGAAAAAACATTAACATTGATGAAACAAACAAAATAGAATATCTAGAGTGCATTATATAGAAGAAGATGTTATAACTATGTAAACCTAAAAATACTAGTTTTTATTTATTTATATGAAACATCAATTAAAAAAATGAAATATATAAATTTGAATACATATTACATTTAATGTTTAAAAAAAAAGAAACTAGAAATTGGAAGAAAAATATTAAATTCATGGTAAAATTAAGGGAAATCCAAAAAATAGGAAAATTTTAGGGGAATTTAGGGAGAAAACATAAAATGAAGGCAATTTCAAATAATTTAAAAGTTAGAGAAAAATCAAGGTAATTTCAAAAAAACTCAAAAAATCATAAATCTAGGTAAATTTCACTAGATTTGAGGAAAATCCCCTAAAATATGGAAAATTACTTAAATTTAAGGAAATTTTTAAAAATAGAATTAATAAGTAAAAAATCAAAAAATTAGGAAAAATGTAAAAAATATAGGAAAAACTCTAAAATTAAGGAAAATTTTGGTAAATTTAGGGGAGATTAGAAAAATTCAGCAAATTTAAGGAAAATAGAAAAAAATATGGAAAATTTGAAAATAAGGTTAATTAGGAGAATTTTTAAAATTTAGAGGAACTTTAGAAATAATAGGGAAAATTCCCAAACCTAGGACAACTTTAGAGAAATTTAAAAACTTTAAAAAGTTGGAAAATTTAGGAAAAATTCAACAAATTTAATGAAATTTTGAAAATTTAAGTAAATATAAAAAAATAATGGCGAATTCTAAAAATTAGGTTAAATTATGGAAAATAAAAAATTTAGAGAAAAAAATTAAAAAATTACAAAAATTAAGGTAAATTACTAAAATTAATGGAAATTTTGAAAAAATAAGTTTAATTATTGAAAGTTTTTAACTTTGGTGAGATTTTAACATATTAATAAAAACTTCAAAAAATAGTAGGAAATAGGTAAAAACATAAAAAATAGAAAAAAAATAATTTTTTTCAAAAATTTAGGAAAAAACAACAAATTTATGGAAAAATACAAAAAATATGACAAATTAAGGCAGTCTAGGGTAAATAAACAAAATAGAAAAAAATAAAAAGTTATGACAAAATTTGTAAATTCAAGGAATTTTTTAAAAATAAGGTAAATTAGACAAACTTAGGGTGAATTCAAAAAATTAAGTTGAATTACGAGAAATTATAAGTTTTATGTAAATTTTAACATATGTATGGATTTTTCCAAAAATTAGAGGAAATTTAAAAAAGTAGAAAAAAAATAGCAAATAATTAAAAAATTATAATAAAATTTTAAACTATAAAGAAAAATACAAAAAGTATGAAAATTTATAGAAAAATTAGGTAAATTTATGAACAAATAAAATAATTTGGCAGAAAGTTAACAAATTTAAGGAAAATTATAAAATTTAGAGTAAATTACTTAAATCTGGTAAATTGTGAAAATTTAAGTTAAATTAGTAAAAATAAATAAAAAATATAAAAATTAGTAAATTTAGGTAAATTGACCAAAATTATGTAAAATTAGAAAAAATAAATAAAAATTTAGGCCAATTTCACCAAATTTAGGGATAATTTCCAAAAATTAGGGAAGTTTATTAAAATTTAGGGAAAGTTTTTAACCCTAAATTGGATAAAGATCCTATTTGGGTAGATAGGTTAAGAATATAGAAGTGATAATATACAAGGGTGATGATCAGATCTATAATAGGCTAAATGGGTGTTAAACTTAGATAAAAACATATACTAAGTTTATAAACTGGGGTATTGGTAAAGAATACCGTGCTTGATAGAATTGTTTGGCACAATGAGCCAAGTGGACAGTTTAAAGTTTCATCCATTTTCTCCTCTAAGGGAAATGGTAGCAAACCGTTATGGATGAGAGCCTGGATTAAGGGGCTCATCCCTAAAATCAAATTCTTTTTCTGGACCCTTCTCCAAAACAAAATATTGACTCTGGATAATTTACAGAAACGTGGAATTAATATTGTAAATAGGTGTATTCTTTGTAAGAAAGACCTTGAGGATAGAGATCATCTGTTCGTGAATTGTTCCTTCACTCAGCTTGTTTGGAAGGAGATTCTCAATTTGTGGGGCATTACATGGATTCACCACAAAAATGTGGAATTATCTCTCAAAAGCTAGTACTGCCCTTCAAAGAATCCTGAAGTCCTTTTTTTATGGAAAATAACTCTTCCCCATATTTGGTGGGGAATATGGAAGGAAAGAAATAACCGAATCTTTAGAAATAAAGAACTTCTTGGATGGGTGGTAGGACAGAACATCATTAGAGCTTTAAAGGAGAATTTTTTATTACAAAAGAATCCAAGCTCTACCCTCCAAGTGGATAATCCCTTGAGGACAGATAATCCTATTAGTAAACCTGATAAACCCAGATCTAGAGTAACATGGAATGTTCCTCCTCAAGGATGGATTAAAGGAAAATTTGATGGTGCTGCCAAAGGGAACCCGGGGAATGCAGGTTGTGGTGGAGTCTTGAGAAATGATATGGGAATGGTAATTGATGTTGTTGCAATCCCCATTGGTAAATCGAATTGCCACATTGCCGAAGCTACAGCTGCCCTTCAGACCCTCAAATTAGCTGTGGACTCGGGATATCCCAAATTGTGGCTTGAAGGGGACTCTTTGAATATTATAAATATTCTTAATAATAGAAATATTGTGTCTTGGACCATAGAGGATAAGGTAATGGAGATGAAAACATTATTAAATAAATTTGAAGAAGTGATTATAACCCACACCTTTCGTGAAGCCAATGGTGTTGCAGATTGGCTAGCTAATTGTGCAGTCCGAGAAGGTCAAACAGTGAGGTGGCATGAAACATTAGAAAAGAACGTGGAATTGAGGGTGCTCATTCTTCATGATGCAACCCATGCAAAGGAAGGAAATATTGGAGAGTAATAAATATATAATGAGTAGGAGGAGTGGCAGCATAGGGAAAGGAAAACAATCATTAAAGAGGAAGGCCCTCAAGAGTGAGACGCGGATCCTGAAAAAGCACAAACAAAGCTGACTTTCCAATCAATTTGGTAGCAGGTGGGTTCAGTGTAAAAACCATAGAAACTGGGATTCAAAGAAAATGAGTATGGCATGCGAAAGGAAGGGAGAACCCCGAAAACAAGAACCCAAGAGCTGTGATGAATGGAGAGAGAAACAAGAAGTCTGGAGAATTTTGCAGAAAGGAAAAGTTGTGAGCTACATGGAAAGACTCCATGGATCAAAGCCGCATATCACTACGACATTTTTCAAAAATTGGTCTGATGAAAGGGTCACCCTGCATGGTATCACAGTGAACTTAACAGAGGATTTTATAGCTGAGGTTACAGGGCTGCCTACGGATGGATTCAAATTTTCCAAGCAGACAGGCATCTCAAATGAGGCCTTTTGTAAGTTCCCCAAAATGGATGAGGAAGAACAAAAGCTGGTCAAGAATGGGGATTTCTATGAATTGGATCAGATAAAAGGGATATGGAGGGATGTCTTAAGCTGCATAAGGGAGTACTTCATCTTGGACGGAAGAAGCAAACGCGTTCACAAGTTCCATTTTTTCTTCCTTAACCACTTCAGGCACAAGGTTAGTTTGTCTTTTCCCTTTTATCTTCGCTTCTCCTTGGTCCAAAGTTTATATGCTCATAGGAAAAAGGAAACACGCCCTATCCTACATGAAGGCCTTATTCTGCTTATCAAAGGCTACTGCAAGAATAGTGCAATGGTAAAGCACCCCAATCAGGGGAAAATTAAGGTGTCAGGGAATAGAAAGAGTGAAAGTGTAAATGGGAAAGGCAAAATAAAGCTCCCTAGTGCTAAAAAGCAGAATGTAGAAGAAGATACAGAACGGGAGAGAATTGAAAACCCCGAGGAAAACTTGGAAGAAGAAGAAGGAAGTGAAAGTTGGGATACAAACTCTAATGAGGATGAAGAATGTTCTGAGAAGAATGAAAAAGATGATGTCAACACAGAGGAGGATTCTACAAATAGAACTGTAGATACGGAGGAAAACTAGAAAGTGTCAGAGGATGAATTTGTCTAGGATGACCCTGTTGAGGACCCAAATTCAAAGAATGAAAAGGAAACTTCAGGTCAGGATGATAATCAAGATACGGATATGGAAATTCAAACTGGAATTAAAGAGTGGGAACAAAAGAGTCGAGAGGATATCTTTGAAGAAGCCAAGAACAGTCCCAATAAAAATTCTGAGGAATGGAGAGGGAAAAAATAGAATGATGAAACACACACACCTATGGCTTGGGTTAATTGTAAAGCAGAGGCATCATCCCAATTTGATTCTTGGACATGTAGGGAGATTATGGATCTCAAGAGGAAATTGGAAAATATGGAAGATTCCCTGAAAGCTGTTTGGAACAAAATAAACAATATGGAAAATCAGATAAGGGAGATCCCAGTCAAGCTCAAAGCCTATGAAAATAACCTCCGAGAACTTATTAAGGACAACAGAACAAAAATGGAGGAAGTTACGTCCAATATTTGTGCTGCTACTGTCAATATAGGTAAAAGAGCCAATGAGGAGACCAAAGCCATGGAGGGACCCAGCAAAAGGACGAGACAAAGTTCTAGAAAGAAGGTTACACAAAAAGGAGCTATGCAGGCGGCAACCACTGCCCAGGATACTGTTATGAAAGGAAAAGAAACTATGAAAATGATATTAGAACTAGATGAATAATCTGGTTCTTCTGGTTGGTTTAGTAATTGGTCCTATTTTTTGTTTTCTTTTTGTAATCCTTTGCCTTTGGTGATACCAGATCTCTGTTTAATCTGGGTTGTGACCGGATGTCTTTTTGGTGGTTTTAGGTCCATTTAAAACCTATTTTTGCTACTTCCTTGTAGTAGTTTTTATGCATTGCCTGTGGTCTTGGATGATCTTTCTTTCTTTCTTTGTAACAGGGTTTTGGGGCCCCTTCAAAACCTGCTTTTACCTCAATCTAAAACATATACTAAGTTTATTAAACTGAGATAACCTAAAAATAATAAGTATAACTTTGATAGATATAGAAATAAAAAATAAATAATGGAAATAGATTATTTATATAATAATGAAATTCTTGATCTAGAATAGGTAAGAAGTAAATTGGAAGATGATTCTAGAACAATCATTAGATTCTAGATTGAGTGATTTGAGAGATGTGAACACTACCATCAACTTGGGATGGTTGTGTCAATGTTACTATCTAAACCTAACATAAGTGTCCCATATGGAATACATGTTGTAAAAGGATACAACCACCTGGATGCGTCTATTTTTGTCTTTGCTTTCACTCTGGTGCATTCAAATATGGGTCATGGACTATCGCTCCTCATGAATTTTAAAAACACTAGTTCTTCATCTTCATAGTTGATGTAGGGGAATCATATAAGGATCTCAATGTTGACTCAATTTTGGATTGAATTATTCTTTTAAGTGTTTCATAGGTGATATATGTCATAATTTATAGTTAGGTGTGGTCTAGATTGTCCAAATATGCATAAAATTTAAATTATAGCTTTTCCTGCCAAATGCTCTTTTTGAAAAGTTGAATTTTCCAAGCCTTATCTAAATAATTTCATGTAGTTGTGAAGGTGGAAAGGTGTATAAAAATTGTCTAAAGTTTTTTAATACTATGATAAGGTTCCTAAAATTTTATTTAACCTATAGTCAAACTCCTCTAGTGGTCATATGGTGCAAAAGCATGAATAATGTAATGTAATCAAAAAAAGGAAAAGTGACCTCTTAGTGGGAAAGTCCATAAGAATCAGTTATGCACTTGGATATAAGTTTATTGAGATAGTTTTGGTTTTTAATATCTCATTTCATTCGATCATGATATATAATGGAGATATGGAAATAAATTTTTTGTTGAGTGATGATTGTCTATGGTGCAAGAACTATGTGTACAAAATTTGCATGTTAGAACAAAACACAAAGCAAAAAATGATTGAACAATCATAATGGTATGTAGTATTTATTAAATGATTATTGATCTTGTTATTATAAAATTATTTTTCCTAATCTGTTGTAGGTAATGCTAGTTTTAAGTTGGAAACAATCACTTTTGTAAAGACTATCAAGTCTGTCAATAGGGTATGCTTACACAATTTGTTTAAGAATAACTTGAGCATTTGATATTTTCTTTCTTGAGTTGAGAATATGGGAGTTAATAAAACTATGATTAGTTGGAGAAAATATTGAGACAATAAAAATTTGACTAAAATTTGTTAAGCCTAGGTTGGACATTGACATTACTCCTTGTAAACATACAGTCCATAAAACTCAAAAAATTTGCACTCTATGTTATTTGGTATTGTATCTTATTTTGGATTTAAAAAGGGATTTTAATGGGTTTAGGTTAATCAAAAAAGGTGGTGATAACCTTATTGTAGGTTTTGGAGTCCTTTAATGTTGAAAAGATGGTGAAACCCTGCTTAACCTTGTTTTAGATGGTAAAATACAGTGAGAAGGGATTGATTTTTTTCTTTTTGTGCTTGATCTGAGGCTTATAAGATCATGACCACTGAATGAAAAAGTTGAAAGAGCCCTATAAATACCTATTCTAATAATTTTATTGATTTTAAACTATTCCTTGTTTATTATATTCAATTAAATGCACTCTCAACCTATACAATGGCCTCAAACCCTAGATTTTAAGGGTTTGTCCATGTAGGGGGATTTAACCCTTGAAAATTCACATAAATTTATGATATCATGTTTTTTTGTGTTCTTTAAGATATTAATTCATTTATAGACTTGTATTAACCCTGGAGTATCAATTTTTATAGAGAGGAGTTGTGGACGGGCTAAAAAATGCCTAATTGCGTAGGCTATAAGAGGAAAAGTGGGTCTAGAAGAGGAATTAGACCCTCAAATTTGACATACAAGTACGTTCCTACAAGGGAAAGTAGAACATGTCTTTTAAATCTCATAAATTCTTGTTATTTATCTGTAATAGTTCATTTTCATTCAAATAGGGATACAAAGATTGAGTATAACATAGGCAGAGCTATATAAGTAGAAAGAGAAGTGAAGGAGACTATCATAAAGGGGTAAATAGTTATCATGGAAATATTTTAGGAATGATAAAGATTTTATAACCACATAAAAATTAGGAGAATATATACATTTTCATGATTAGTGTTTCTATAAACCCAAGCCTAAAGAAGTGATTCATTGATTAAGGATAAGAGAGAGAAACTTGTGCAAGCTTTGCATCATTTTTTTATTAGAGAATGAAGGTTAGAGGAAAATATAAGGAGGATAAGATGGAAAATAGGATATTAATACAGCCTACTACATCTCATAGAATGCAACAAACCATGGTAAATATGGTTATTGAGATGAAGAATATGCAGGCAAGAATGGAAGTGATGGACATAGCCCAAATAAGAAGGATTATAGTTGAAGATGACAATGACATAGAAGAAGAATATCCTAGAGTAGAAGAAGAGGAAGAAAGAGAAGATAGAGTGGAATAAATATTGATAAAATCCATGATGAATATGGGCTCAAAAATAAAGTTAGATGTGTCAATGTATGAAGACAATCTCAATGTGGATGAATTGGTGGATTGGATAGTAGCCATGGAAAAATATTTTGATTATGAAGAGGTGAATGACACCAAAAAAGTTAAATTTTTAGTCACAATATTTAAAGGTCATGCTTCTTTGTCATGGGATGAAATATAGGAAGAGATAAGGAAAAGAGGTAAGGCAAAAATCCAATCATGGGATAGGATGGTAATGAAGATGAAGGGCAAGTTCATGCCCAAAGATTACCAAACAAACTTATTTAGGATATTGTAAAATCTCAAACAAAAGGAGAATTCAATGAAGGAATATATAGAAGAGTTTTATAGGTTGACAATTAAAACAAGCCACTTTAAAGAGGATGAAGAAAAGGTATCAAGGTACCTAAATAGCCTTAAGTTTTCCACACACAATGAGATCAACATTATGATTTTGAAAATAGTTGAAGAAGCTTATCAAGCAGCCTTGAAGTTCCAATAAAATTTGGCAAGAAGGCACACACAACAAGCAAGAGGAAGAGGTAAAAAATAAGAGGAAGTGGAGAGTATGAAATCAAGAATTTATATGAGGAAGGTGAAAGTAGTGCATGAAGTCATGAGACACAACCAAGAGGTGGTTAAAAAGGTAGGAGGCCATATTACAGAGGTGGAGATGCATCTAGAGGAAGAGGGGCTAGTGGATTTATAGGAAAGTGCTTCAAATGTAACAAGTATGGTGGGAGTGTCTAAAGGAGTAGAAAGAAATAAAAAATAGAAGTGAAAGTAGAAATCAAGTGGTTCAGATTACAGAGGAAGAAATCATGGAATCAAATTCACATCTAGAAGACCCTGAAGAAGGAGATTCACTCTTGATGAGGAGGACATTTTTGAAGCAACCAAAGGAGAAAGAGTATACTCAATGGAAAACACTCTTCTAAACAACATGTAAGTCCCATGGTAGATGTTTTAAGATGATCATAGATTCAGAAAGGATAGATAATTTGGTTTCAAATGAAATGGTAAAAAATCTAGTCCTCAAAATATTACCACACCCTACACCTTACAAAGTTTATTGGCTTCAGAAGGGATATCATGTGCTTGTTAATGTATAATGTTTAGTATATTTTCAGATTGGTACTTATAAAGATTAGGTTGTGTGTGATATCATCCCCATGGATGTTTGTCATGTATTACTAGGAAGGCCTTGGTAGTTTGACAAGTCAAATAGTCATGATGGGGTGAATACCACCTATTTTTTGAAACATAAGAGAAATAAGCACACATTGCTACATTTGAAGAAATATGATGATAAAAATTTTGGTGTCTATTCTAAGGTTTTGGTTATAGGTCACAAAGAGTTTTTACAGTAAGATGAAGATACAAAGATGGATGAACAAACCAAGGAGATTGTGGTAGCCCAAGATGAGAAGTGAGCCTTTACCAAGTAATAGTTTTTCAAATAAGCATGTAAGTGACTTGTTTACAAGTTTTTCTCAGAAATTCGAAATGATTTAAATTTTTTATTTCATATAAGGCATGGTAGACAAGCTCAAGTTCATGAGTGACAATCTTGAACAAGGAAGAGATGAAAGAGAGATGGGTGATATAAAATAGGTCTATGAAGGGCATATAAGTGAATGCAATATTATGAGAGTATCAAGTCAAGAGAATGATAATTTAAAGGATAACATGTATTCCTTGTATATTTAGGAGGTAAAGGGTAGTTATGATGGAGAATTACAATAAAAAACTAAGTAATTACACAAACATGTAGCATGCAAGGACCAAAAGGATGATATACATGAAGTGAAGTGGAAAAAATAAGAGGGATGGATGAAGGATAAATAAGACACATTTTAAAAAGTAGTGTATCATGTAATCAAGGTTATGATGGATAAGTTTAAATGAGTTTAATTATGGTATACACACTCAAGACAAGTAGTAGAAGACAATAGCTATGTTTTCATTAACAAATTTATTACATGTGTAGGTACACCATTGATGAAGATGAAATGGAGAAGGCCTAATTATGGGGCCCAAGAAAATTTTCACCCCTATGAGATGAAATTAATATTATATACCTTATATAAGGAGGTATAGTGAAATTATACAAGAGCATAGACCAATTCAACACCTATGGCAAACATTCTTTAGCTTGGTAGTATGATGCAGGGGCATCCCATAAGGATCCCAATGTTAACTAAATTTTTGTCTTGAAATAGTATTTTAATTTTTTCATAGGTGTTAGAGGTCATAATTTTTCTTTAGGTGTGGTCTAGGTTTTCCAAATATGCATAAAGTTTAAATTATGGCTTTTCCTGCCAAAATGCTCTTTTTGAAAAATTTAATTTTTCAGGCCTTGTCTAAGGAGTTTCATGTAGTTGTGAAGGTGGTATAGTGTATAAAACTTCAATAATGGGTTTTTATACTATGATAAGGTTCTTAAAATGTTATTTAACCTATATTCAAAGTCTTATATTGGTCATATGGTGTAAAATCATGAATAATGTAATGTAATTAAAAAAAGGAAAAGTGACCTCTCGACAGAAAAGTCCCCAAGAATCAGTTATGCACTTAGATAGAAGTTTATTGAGTCAATTTTTATTTTGAATAATTCATTCCATTTGAGAATGATTAATAATGGAGATATGGATATAAATTTTTTGTTGAGTGATGACTGTCTATGGTGCAAGAATTCTGTGTACAAAATTAACATATTAGAACAGAGAAATAAATGATTGAACAATTAAAGTAGTACATAGTATTTTTTGAATGATTTTTGATCTTTATATGATAAAATTATGTTTCCTAATATATTACATGGAATGATAGTTTGAAGTTGGGAATAGTCACTTTTGTGAAGATTGTCAAGTTTGTCAATAGGGTATACCTGCACAAAGTTTGTTAAAAAATAACATGAGCATTTGATCTTTTATTTCTTGAGTTGATAATATAGGAATGAATAAACTTATGATAAGTTGGACAAAATATTGATATAATAAAAATTTTACCAAAATTTTTTAACCCTAAGTTGGACATTGACATTACTCCTTGTTAACATGCAGTCCATAAAACTCAGAAATTTTATACTATGTGTTATTTGGTATTGTATCTTGTTTTAGATTCAAAAAGGGATTATAATGGATTTATGTTATTAATGTAAGGTTTTTATAATCTTTTTTTATTTTTTTTATTCCTTTATTGTTTAAAATATGATGAAACCTTGTTTAACCCTATTTTAGATGGCAAAATACAATGAGAAGGGACTGAGTTTTTCTTGTTATGCATGATGTGAGGGTTATAAGATCATGAACACTAAATTAAAAATTTGAAATATCCATATATAGACCTATTCCAATAATTGTATTTATTTTCAACTATTCCTTATTCATTATATGTAATTAAATGCACTCTCAGCCTATATAGTGGCCTCAAACCCTGGGTTTTAGGGTTTTATCCATATATGGGGATTTAACCCTTGAAAATTCACATAAATTTGTGATGTTATGTGTTTTTGTGTGCCATAAGATATTAATTAATTTATAGACATATATGGACCCTTTATTATGGATTTATATAGAGAGGAGTTGTGGAAGAGCTGAAAGAGGCCTAATTGGATAGGCTACAAGAGGGAAAGTGGGTCTAGAAGAGGAATTAAACACTAAAATTTGACTTACAAGTGTGTTCCTATAAGGTAAATTATAATATGTCTTTTAAATATCATAAATATTTGTTATTTATTCGTAAAAGTTCATTTTTAATCAAATAGGGCTATAATGATTGAGTATTGCATAGGCAGAGCTATATAAGTGGAAAGAGAAGTGAAGGAGACTATCATAAAGGGGTAAAGATTTATCATGTAACTATGATAAATATTTTATAACCAAATAATATTTAGGATAATATATACCTTTTCATGATTAGTGTTTCTACAAACCCAAGCCTAAGGAAGTGATTCATTGATTAAGGACAAGAGAGAGAAACTTATGCAAGCTCTACATCAATAGTGACATTTTAGTAAAATAGATTAGTGATGGTTTCAAGATAAACCAAAATAACTCTCTATTGATGATCATTTCCTACATATATAGTACTTTGAAGAGATCCTCAAAGTGATGTAGTTCTCCCTTATGTGTTGACTTGTGTGTGAATCATGCAATATGTGTAAACAAGTACAATAATGACCTAGACTGTAACTTGGAAAATTTATATCTTAGGTTTATCCTTTATTAATTTAAAATTTTGTGTGTAATTTCCATTTGAATAATATTAAAATAGGATAAAACAAGGAAGCTTTTCTATATTTAGTGTTTTATTGAATGATTTTTATATGTTGCCTTGGTTTGTGCTAGGTTTTGTAGGTTAGGTATGAATGAGGGTTTACCTTGTATTTATATCAATACATTTGGATAATTAACTTTAATTAAATCATGTAGAACAACCATTAGGATACATTTCATTATAAATTAGATAACTTTAGGGCACTTGTATTGGAGTAAAACACTAGCATTAACATAAATGTCTATCCTAGATGTTAATGTCTAAAGAACTAGAAATTAAGTACATACTCAGAGCTTATAACGGTGGAAGATAAAAATGTTCTAACTGGGTCATCAACATAAGACTAGCTAGACCAAGAGATAGGCCAAGGGGCACAAGATAGAGTAGATGTGAGACTTTAAAAAGTGGGAAAGGAATAGAACTAAAAGGAACAACCAAGGTCTAAGTTTTCCAAGTGTATAAGATTGAAGTGTTATATATAATATATAAAATAGTGTCTATTTCTCCCCCCCCCTCCCCTACCTACCCCTTTAATCTTGTAATGAAAATACTAGTTTAAATAAATAGAACACATACTTGGGTGTGCATAACACACCTTGCCTTTTCTTAAGTCCAACTTGAGTGCTTTGTTGATGAATAAAATGTAACCAACTACATGTTACATTACATAGTCAGTGCATATAATTTAAATTATTTGAAAATATTTAAAATTAAAGAGCAAGGTTTAGGAGTACACATGTGTATTGATGTAATTGTCTTACCTACTGGCAAGTTTATTCAAAATATGTATCATTGTAAGGATCTAAAACTAAGATTTTGAAAAATATATATAAATATATAAAGTTCATATATCTAAGGAGATAGAGAGAGATATATATTGGAAGGCAAATGCCCTCAACCTTGGATAAAAAGTGATTTGCCACTCAATAGTTGAGATTAGCTTAACTGTTAAACCCAGTCATACTTATAACCTAGTGAGCTTAAGTGAACAAAGTCAACTAATATTTTCAAATTGGTAAGACTAGATGTTACAATAAATTTAAACCTAAAAAATTGAAAAAATTGAGTTATTTAATCACCTAAACCATACTAAAAGCAAACCAACTACTATAGTAGAATGGCTCAATACAATCTATAAAAGTGTATCCTAGGTATCAGTGCATAAAAGTACATCCTGGTGGGTGATGATAGTACCTGAGAATGTTTTGAAATATGAAAATTATTTGGATTTTATAATATTTTGTACACATTGCATAGCATATGCACCTTATATATGTTTCAAGTTGAAATTGTGTATAACAATGGTACCAATGTATAGAATTCTACCACAAATATGAATTTAAATTATATAACTATGTAATTTGGCCAATTAAATTTTTTTGTAAGTGTGGAGAATAAGAATCTAAATCATTCCCTTACTATATATGAAGAAATATGAAATTAAAATAAATATCAATGTGGAGGACATGTTTCCAAAACATGGCCCCATTGAATTTGAATGTGTCAAATATTGTATAAGTGTGGAGGACATGCTTCTAAAGCATGACCCTACTCAATTTGAAACTTTGAATGTGTGAAATCCATGCCTATATGGCATACCCCCATTTATTTTGAAACTGATAATGTGTGGAAGCCATGCCTATATGGCATGCCCCCACTAAATCGAAAAACTGATATATATATATATATATATATACCAAATATTGAATAAGTGTGGAGAACATGCTTCCAAAGTATACCCCCACTGAATCTAAAAATTATTCCAAATGTGAGGAATATGACTCTATAACATGCCCCCACTGATATGGCCCCCTTGAGGTGATGTAATAATATAAATTGGTAGTTACCTCACCTTAAAAGGATAAGAACACGTCTAGGTAAATGTATTATTGAAGCACATAGAACATTGTGATCACATGAAGGCATAATATGCATGATAAATATCACAGAAATATCTAGATAATAATAATACAAGATAAATAATTAAATCAAGAACACACATAAGAGCTCTCAAAATCAAATCAAAAGGCTATGGTCTAAATAAACTATAAATAAGGGTCATGTTCAAATGCCACACAATCAAAGGGACATGACTTATTCAAATGTCCATAAAATCAAGTTTGACATATTTAAATTTCCATATAATAATCAATGACATGTTCAAATTCAAAATAAATCACACATAGGCATAGGGGCCACAAATAAAATATCATATTCAAATTCTTAAACAAGAAAGATAATAACAAGGAAAGACACTCAAGGAAGTGTATAAAGGAAAGCATAAGTAACTAGCATAAACATGTCATGGTATCCCATGGATCAAATGTGTTAACAAAAATTTCAAGTGCATAGCATATCAAGTATCCTATGAAATATATAATCATGTATAAAATAATGTGTAATTATGTATAGGATTTCAAAACATGATAATGTATAGTGACCATAGACTGACATAACCTAGAAGCATCATGATCATGGAGGTAGATGTCATGAATGTCCATAGGACATGAGTATAGTAAAATCCTAACATCTGAAATAAGAATAAATCTTGAATCTATATATCATTTTATCACACTCAAATAGAAGCATGATGTGTGTGTGTGTGTGTGTGTGTGTGTGTGTGTGTGTGTGTGTGTGTGTGTGTGTGTGTAAACTTAATTGATATGTCATCGATCAACATGGAATTAAGGCATAGATGTCAAGGATCTAATAGAATATGTAGGTGTTGAAAATGTTTTTGTATTTTTTAATGTTGTTGATTTTTTAAATATTTTTAGAATTTTTGAAGATTTAGCACATAACATATTTGTGCAAGTGCATAATGTTCATTATAATTTTTAAAGGTTTTCCTTCAAGTGTAATAATGTGGTATACACATTTTCCTAAATTTTCTATAATTATGAATGGTCCCAATCAATTTGGTTTAAACTTCCCTTTATTATCTTTTTTTGAATTGGTATTATTTTTATTTTATTTTAGTGCAAGGTCACCCACATAAAAGTCACATGACTAAACCTTTTTGTTATATGATCATTTACATGGACCTAATAGACACATAAGTGTATAGTAGCCTATGTGCATTTTTAACTCAACTTATCTAACAAATGCAATATCTTTTCATGGTATTCATTATCTTTGACAATGTCTATAATAAAAATTCAAAGATGGTATCTCAATTTCATTTGGTCAAATGACCTATATACCATATACTAATTATTAAGGTGTAGCCAAAGTAGGTGTATGGACACTAGTTTAGTATGCCCATAAGGTATATATCCTTTGCTAGTGTCAATTAGTGTTTTATCATTCAACTATTTTGCCAAGTATTTTGATAATTATCTTATTGGTTGCCTCTACCTAGTCATTTCCTTGTGCGTAATAAGGTGTAGAAAATATACGCTTATTATTGTATTTAATACAAAAGCATTTTACCATCTTGTTTTTAAATTATGTTCCATTATTAGAAATAATAGATATATGTATTCTAAAATGGAAAATAATATTGGTCATTAGAACCTACATATTTCATCCCTTGTGGTAAACTCAAGTGGAATTATTTTTTCCCATTTTGTAAAATATTTTTTAGCTATGATGATAAATTCGTGTCTACCAATGAATACTAAATTTATCTTTCCAATTAAGTCAAAACCCCATAAGAAAAAATGCTATGGTTAAATAATCGATTGTAACTCATGTGATGGTGCATGATTCAAATTACTATATTTTTAGCATTAATAAACATAGTTTTGCATGTTTAATACATTCCTGTTCTATGGTAGGACAATAATATCCCTGGCATAATAGTTTTTAAAATATGGCACATCCACTAAAATTCTCATCACACTTTCACTCATTAATTTCCAAGATTTTAGTGTAAGCCTCATCTTTATTTAAGCATTGAATTAATTATTCAACAAAACTTCATTTGAATACATCATTTCTAATAATAACATAACGAGGTGCTTCACATTGTAATTTGTGTTTATCATTTCATGAAAAATGGTCTAGTATATAGTGTTGACTGATTTTTTCCCCCTGGCAAAATTATGGTCAACTTCTTCCCCTGCATTTTAAAACCAGTCATATTCGGGTTGCAAAGTCATGCTCAATTCAGGGCTGGTTCATTGGTTCGGTCTGGTTTGTCTCAATTCAAGCACCTCAATTTAATTCAGCTTGGTTCGAAGTCCAAAGTTTAAATCTGTTCAATGAATTTAACTAGGTCCTGAACTCCTTCAGGCAAGGGAAACAAATAAAGGACTCGGGAAATTTTTAGTTCAAGGCTTGTCTTTTTAAAGTTCAAATGTTAAAGCACCCAAATTCCTTCAAACTTTTTGCCTGAAGAAATTCCTTCAGACAAAAAGTCTGAAGGAATTTAGGCATGCTCAAAGCAAAGACATAAGGAAGGCATTTAGAAATGCCAAGGGGGTGGCATGGCTGAGTCCAAGGCAAAATGCGGATGAAATTACGTGGACTTTTTTTCCGTAGGAAAACATCCGCAGACAAAAGCCCACAGAGGGGAAACATAAACAAGCCCAGACATTTTCACAGACTTTTTGTCTGTGGGAAATGTACGCAGACAAAAGTCCATGGGGAATAAGAAAGGTCCACAGAGCTTTCAAAGTCCATGGAAACATTTAAAAGTCTGCACAGCCCGTCCAAGAAAATAAGCAGGCCACGAGGAGACAAAGACAAAGTCACAAGCCCGTCAGCAGTCTATGCGGATAATAAGGGACTTCTGGCCAAAGAACCAAAGGGAGATTTTGAGGGGCAAAGGGTGCTAAGGAATTAACAAAGGAAAGAGTACTTGCGGGTGCTAAGAATTAGCAAGCAGCCAAAGGCTATCAAGGCAAAGCACGAGGACGTCTAAGGAGAACGTCAAGTTTGATATGAAGCGGCTATCAATTTTTAAAAATAACAAAGAGGAGCACCAACTAAGAGCCCAAATTGTAGCGCCCTACTAGAAAACTCACCCCAAGGGCTAAACAAGCCAGATAAGACAAAACAAAGAAGAGACAAGTAGAAAGCATGGTTCCAGTAGGCCTCTTCTAGAAGGATGATGCACCAACAGTGTTTTTATTCTTCCCAATGGGATGTGACATGCCCACTTGCAAGGAAAGCACCAATGAGTCTCCTTGTTACTTTTCTATATATGTTGCAAACTTGTTCATTTCTAGGGGATCTTCCACATTTGTAAAGGGCGTAGCTCTACAAAATTTCACCTAGATCAATATAAATGCAGTTTTTTACCTCCATTTGGATAGACATTTATGTGTATGCATTGAGTGTTTGCTTGTGTCCAGTCATTGTCTTTTGATGCTCTCACAGGTTCAACACCAGTAGACCTGTTGTCTACAAGGTGCCATTATTTTAGCTAATAGGAAAAGAGTAGTATTTTGGAGTGAAGGAGTAGAATAAATTACTTCATAAGTGTGTGTTTCACAACACCTTAGGTGACCTCTATTCTGGATTTTCCATTAAAGCCTCCCTGCTAGTTTCTTGCAGCCTGGTCCTTCTGCCAAGTGCATAGAGTATGTATGTATTTGCCTAATTCTGAGAGTGGATGTGTGAAGGTCAACCTTTATTTTGGTGCATCACCTCTTTTAGAGCATGTAGTTTATTTTCATGCATTTCTTCTCGCTTTTCATCCCCCAGTTTATATCTATATATATACTTGTATTTTGCACTACCTGGAAACAACACAATGCATCGAAGGGAGCTAGCCCTTATCTAGAGACTCTCCTCTCCTAATTCACCATCCCATAGGTGAGAGAGGAGTTTCCATGTTGTGGAGAAAAGGTAGGAGTTTGAACTCCTTGCCTCGAGTGTAATTTCTTGCATCAACAGTTTTGGCACGCCCTGTGGGACCAACTGGGATAGTTTTTGTCCAAAGAATTGAAGAATTTTGGTGTGTTCTTCAACCAACCAGTATTTAAGGCTTCTACATCAAACACCAATGGTAAATCTAAGTTAAATCAACTAGTTAAGTAGTTCTGGTACCATACCATCAAGAAGCGCATTTTTTTGGTATGTGTAAATCCCATCATTTTAAGCTATGGACTCTATTTTTCTTGGCCAGCATGGCTATGATCCTTACCAGCCCCATGGTGATCCTTATCACACCCAATATGGCTAGTCTCAACCTTGATATGAGCTATATCACCCTTGTGCTTAGTCTTCTTAGTATGTCACTTCTCCCTCTCAACCCAATCTTTTTGCCAATCAACTAGTTTCTGCCTTCAAGCAAGCACTACTAGCATATGACAAATATGTAATTGATCTTAACACCAAAAGGGGATGTGGCCAAGAAATTCTTGATCATATCATCCATCAAGTGAGGAATGTGCTGGATTAGGTTAAGAAAGAATGGGCTCTTATTGAAAGAGTGAATTGGCACAGGGTTTCAAATGAGATGTTGGATGTGAGCGGTTTAATTGCATATGTGGAGGAGAAGCTAAGTGTGCATGAGAGGCACCCTTACCAAGTTTATCAACCTACATACTCACTACCCAAAGCATCATATCAGTCATATATAGCCCCTGCTCTTGAGCTAAGTCGACCCTGTCAATGTCCATTCCCCGATCATGTTGAGGAGAATTTTGAAACAACGAATCTTGTGTTTAAGACTAATCTTGATAGACATATAGAATTGGAAAACCTTCAGATGTAGTAGTCCATTTTGGTAGTAGGGGAAGTGAAATCAAAATCTTCATTGTCCTCTCACATTGAGGCCCCATCATCCCCAAAGGAAATGCCTAGCCCAAATTTATTGAGCTAGAATAGAGTGGTCGAGTCATGGAATAGCAAAGAGGAGAAAGACGTTGTCCAAAATGAAGAAATGAGAAATGAGGATGACTTGGTCAAGCAGATTGAGAAAATAGAAAAGAAGATGAGACTGCTAGGCAAAAAAGAGATGGAGCTTTTAGATGCTGCAGACCAACCAATGCCAAAAGGTATCCCTTTCACCAATCCACAAGCTAATTTCAATATTGATGAAGTGCTGGTGAAGTGGAGGGATGAAAATCAAGAAGTTTTGGGTCAGGTTCTGCCCTCTCCTATTTTAGAAAAAGCTCTCCTTTGTGTGCCAAATCCTTTCTACCAGATGGTGCTTGCTCATTCTGGCTCATCCAATGCATCAATCAGTCTTGCCCTCAATCCCATGCACCTAGCTTTCTAGCATGCCTCTCTTCAGACAGCTTTCCCTATGCATGAGAAAACCCTCCCAATTATTCCCCAGCCTCCTCATGTCTTTCAACATGATCTCCAAATTCCAAGATAGAAGGAGAAGCATCATGAACCAACCTAGGAATTTGAAAATGACAAAGCTGTTGCCTGCTCACAAAAGCAAGAGTCCAATCCTAGTATCATGAGCTGGAAGCAAATAATTAAATCTTGGACCAGCAAGGAGGAGGAAGGTTTCAATCTAACTCTTGAAGAAGAAGAGGCTATTCCCACCCCTAATAGTGATTATGACTTCTGAGAAAGGATTTTCTAGGAAGATTTGGATTGGCGAATTGAAAAATTGGAGTCCAGAGTGGGTTTCCTCAGTGAGCGTGTGATGGACATTTCAGACCAAATTTCAGATTTTGTGTCTAGATGCATTCCATCCATACACCTCCAAGAAAGCTATCAGGGCTTGCCTGATATGGATTATGCTCAGTTTATGACTGATGCGAGGGACTTCATGATTACAACTAAGGATGAGATCACACAAAGTGACATGGAGGAGCATGGGCAATCTCTTGTTCATGATTTGAATAATTATTTTGAAGGCATTGAGGTAGGGTGCACTATTCTCTAGGTAGGCTGTGAGCTAGTTAATAATGAAGAAGGAAGCATTGGGTTTCAAACAAGCATGCAAGGAGGTGGCAATTATTTAGATTTATCCCTTCAAGAGGTTGGTGAATCTAAGGACACTTTCTTCAAAATCATCAAGAAGGATGGTCGTATAGTGGAACCCGAGCATGAGGTAAAGGAGAATGAGCCAGTCAATGATGCATATCAAGTGGCTTCTGGTGATGAGCCAACAGTAATTGATTTCTTGGTGAAGAGCACCAACATGAAGGACCAGCTAGAGGCAAGCTTCCAAGAACAAACAGAGTACGTATACGTTGGAAGCATGTTTGAATCTCCACTCGGATTCTAGCCAACTCAGGTGATAGGCAGGAAGAGCAAGTCACCAATTCTCTTTTCCATTTAGCTACTTGCCTAGCACAATAAGTATTTTTACCAGGGAGGGGACTTAAGAATTTTTCCATTTGACCCAGGAGGGAATCAAAAAATGCCTGGTTAGTTGTACATAATAGTTTGTTTCAGTTTATCCTCCTGCTTTCCCTAAGTGCAATTTGCACAGTTAGTTTTTTTTTAGTCTTGCATGTGTTTTCCCTTTACGTGTGGGGGTGAAATCTTCAGGTGCGATTCTAGGATCTCAAGGGATGTTGTGAACTCTCTTCAAAGTTACCATCTAACTCTACACCCAATGGATATTCAAAGGCAACTAGGTCCTAAGCATAGCAGGCATGCTTCCCCTGTGAGTCGCCAATCTGTTGACCGATTTTTGCCCCTGGAAAAATTATGGTCAACTTCTTCCCCTGTGTTTTAAAACTAGTCATATTCAGGTTGCAAATTCATTCTCAATTTAGGGCTAGTTCATTGGTTCAGCTTGGTTCATCTCGGTTTGAGCACCTCAGTTCAATTTAGCTTGGTTCAATGTCCAAAGTTTAAATCTGTTCAATGAATTTAACTAGGTCCTGAATTCCTTTGGGTAGGGGCAACAAACAAAGGACTCAAGTAATTTTAAATTCAAGGCTTGTCTTTTTAAAGTTCAAATGTTGAAGTGCCCAAATTCCTTCAAACTTTTTGCTCGAAGGAATTCCTTCAAACAAAAAGTTTGAAGGAATTCAGGCACGCTCGAAGAAAAGACATAAGGAAGGTGTTTACAAATGCCAAGGGGGTGGCACAGCTGAGTCCAAGGCAAAATGTGGATGAAATTCCATGGACTTTTTGTCTGCAGGAAAACATCCATGGATAAAAGCCTGTGGAGGGGAAACACAAACAATCCTGGACATTTTTACAGACTTTTTATTCATGGGAAATGTCCACGAACAAAAGTCTATGGGGAATAAGCAAGGTCCACAGAGCTTTCAAAGTTTATGGAAACATTTAAAATTATGTGCAGCTTGTCTAAGAAAATGAGCAGGCTACGAGGAGACAAAGGCAAAGCTGCAGGCCCGTCAGCAGTCTACGCAAATAACAAGGGACTTCCGGCCAAAGAACTAAAGGGAGATTTTGAGCGGTGAAGGGTGCTAAGGAATTAACAAAGGAAAGAGTACCCACGGGTGCTAAGAATTAGCAAGCAGCCAAAGGCTAGCAAGGCAAATCATGAGGATGTTCAAGGAGGACATCAAGTTTGATACGAAGCGGCCGTCAATTTTTAAAAAAAACAAAGAGGAGCGCCAATTAAGAGCCCAAACTATAGCGGCCTGCTAGAAAACTTGCCCCAGGAGCCGAACAAGCCAGATAAGACAAAAAAAGAAGAGACAAGTAGAAATCATGGATCCAACAGGACTTTTCTAGAAGGATGACGCACCAATAGTGTTTTTCTTATTCCCAATGGGACGTGACATGCCCACTTGCAAGGAAAGCACCAACGAGTCTCCTTGTTGCTTTTCTATATATGTTGTGAACTTGTTCATTTCTAGGGGATCTTCCACATTTGTAAAGAGTGCAGCTCTACAAAATTTCACCTGGATCAATACAAATACAGTTTTTTACCTCCATTTGGATAGACATTTCTATGTATGCGTTGAGTGTTTGTTTGTGTCTAGTCATTGTTTTTTGATGCTCTCCCAGGTTCAACACTAGCAGACCTACTATCTAAAAGGTGTCATTATTGTAGCTGATAAGAAAAGAGAAGTATTTGGGAGTGAAGGAACAAAAGAAATTACTTCATAAGTGTGTGTTTCACAGCACCTTGGGTGACCTCTGTTTTGGATTTTTCATTGAAGCCTCCCTACTAGTTTCTTGTAGACTGGTCCTTCTGCCAAGTGCGTAGAGTATGTATGTATTTGCCTAATTTTGAGAGTGGATGTGTGAAGGTCAACCTTTATTTTGGTGTATCACCTCTTTTAGAGTAGGTAGCTTGTTTTCATGCATTTCTTCTCCCTTTTCATCCCCCAGTTTATATCTATATATATACCTATATTTTGCACTACCTGGAAACAACACGATGCATTGAAGGGAGCTAACCCTTATCTATAGACTCTCCTCCCCTGCTTTGCCATCCCATAGGATAGAGAGGAGTTTCCATGTTGTGGGGAGAGGGCAGGAACCTATTTTCCTACCACTAGGTGCACTTTCTAGTGTCAACATATAGGATTGAGATATAAAATTATAAATATCATTGTACCATTATGTGTTTACAATATTATGAGTAATATCAAGGAGGACCCACGCTTTCATTTTATTATAATAAATGGAAGGATCTCATAAAAATCAAATGTTAAAGTCTATATGATCATCATTAATATAAAAAATCATCAAGGATGTTAAATTTTCCATGGCATCTACATGGTGGTTATCTTTATATGGAATATTATTAATAAAAAATGTGTCAAATTTCTCTATGAGTTTATCTACCATTTCTTTATATGGCCGAAGATATTATTATTTGGTTTGGTAATGATTGGTAACTTGATTAAAAACTAATTATAAATCACCAAAAAAAGGATGTCTCTTATATGAATCTTATGTGCTATGAATAATTTTATGATAAAGGAATCATAATCATCTATATTATTAGTGCAAGAAAAGGTTAATTTGTAAGATAAAGGTATGTATTCACCCTTGAGGGTATAAAATATGATACCAACACCTACCCCTACTCTACATTTTGATCCATAAAAAAACATTCTCCATGGATTACAAGATATATTATATTCTTTGAACTCATCATATAAATATTTAGTGAGTGTAAAATAATCTATTAAGGGATCCATAGCCAATTGATTGGGTATGACTTGACCTTTTATTGACTTTTTGGCTACAAATATGAGATCAAACTCTATATGTTGCATCAACATCCTACAATGTGACTGTTAGGTGCATTTTATTCATAAGGAACCTAATGGATTTTTTTAAATTATAAAATGAACCTCATTATTGATAAAATAATGTCTTAGCTTTTGAGTAGCAAAAACTAAGGCTAAACATAGTTATACCATTGATGTATATTTACATTCATAGTCAACTAGCTAGTGACTAATATAATAGATTTCACACTCTTTGTGATTATCACCAAATTATGTTAAGAGGTCCCCAAGGGCATCATGTGTGGGTGATATGTAAATAATTAGTGGTATATCTAGAATGAGAGGTATAAGTACTAGTGGGTCTGACAAATATGCTTTGATTTTATCAAAAAATTATTGACACACATCATCCCATATGAATTTTGTGTCCTTTTTTAACAAATGTGTGAAAATAGTTATTTTATAAGCCAACTGAGCAATGAAACATTGAATAGACTGAATTCAACCCTACAAACATTGCAACTATTTTATATTAGTTGGTGGAGGCATTTATAGAATGGATCTAACCTTCTTTATATCAACCTTATTGCCTCGCTAAGAAATAGTGTATCCTATGATCTTTCTTGAAGATACCCTAAAGACAAATTTTTTGGATTTACTCAAACATTGAAATTTCATAAGAACTCAAATATTTTTTACAAATTATTAGCATGATCCTAATGGTGTTTAGATTTTATGAGTAAAACATCAACATAATCCTCAATATTTTTATGTATAAAATCATGAAATATATGAGTCATGGTCCTTTAATATGTGGATCCTACCTTTTTAATCCAAAAGGATTAATTATATAGTAAATTTTACCCCAAGGAGTGGTAAATGTGGTAGTTTATTGATCTGTAGGGTGTATTTTGATTTGGTTATATCCCATGAATCCATCCATAAATGAAAATGTGTTATATTCAATTATAGAATCTAAAATTATGTTGATATTAGGTAATGGAAATTTTTTAGGACAAGCCTTATTTAAATTATAGTAATTAGTATAACAACAAATTTCCCCATTGGGTTTTGTAATAAGGAAAATGTTAGACACCTGTTCATAATGTGTAATGGATCTTATAAAGCTTTCATCTAAGATATTTTTAATTTCCTCTTTTACCAATAACGTCACTTTAGGATGCATTTTTTTTATTTTTTTATTTTATCAGTTTTGCATCTAAGCTTTAATAATATGTTATGCATTACAATCGATTATTCAATCTTGGGGATATCCAAATTTTCCAAAGTAAAGCATTTGGTAAAATCATGGAGGACCTATAGATAGGTCTTTCCTTAATCATCCCACATCATTTCCACAAGTAAAACTAGTCAAGGGTCCTTATCCATTCCAAAGTTATATTTGAATGTTTATTCATTTAATAAAGTATATCTCTCTATGATAAATGGTGTGGTAGGAATAGTGTTTGATTCATCATGTTGGATATTGGTATCATCATTCTCACCAAATTAAGCATAAACAAATGTGGCATGAGAAAAGCTATTCTTATGATAGAAAGAAGGGAAATCCTCATATGCCCCAATTGATCAACTAATGATTCATTATTAGAAAAATCATCCATTATCAATTTTTTTGGGAAAGCAACCTCATCGATTAAATTATCGTTTACCAATTAGAGATCATTTATATAGGTATGCCTACACTCAATTTTTGGCTTTTTAAAAATAAACTGTACTATGAGATATATGCTTGTGTCTTGTAGCTTTTTCTAAAAACCCCAAACCTTAGTTATTTATTTTATTTTCAAGATCAATTAGTTGAACTATTATTACTTATTTATTTTTACCCAAACTTTATACCTTATACTCATTTTTGAGCAAATATCGAGAACTAAAATCATGATTATAGGATTGTGGATTAGTAATATTGGGTTATTTGTCTATTACACAAATGTTTGAAGTGATTAGTATCCATTAGACATGTATAAATAGATACTTGATGACTAAATTTTAAACATTCATGTAACGTAGATGATACTACATACATTTCATGTATCTAAGGTCATCCCAAGAGAATGTTATAGTTCAAATCATTTGGCATAATCTAGCACAAAGTGGGTAATGTATGGGGACCCATGGTAATATTCAATGTTATTTTTCCAAATACTCATCATGAAATATTATCAAATCCCTTGATTCTCATATTAGATGGTTTCAAATCTAAAGTTTGAATTCTAATTAAGGATATAAATGATATGTTGTAAATTTTGAGTCTTGAACCATTGTCCACAAAAATTCATTTTACTATTTTGTTGCAAATGCACACCTATATGTAGAGTGGTAGACAACTATTTATAAAATTTTAAGGTGTTAAATCCTAATTTTCAAAGGATATATTATCCTTGATCCATTTGATGGAATTTAAGATAGAGCCCACATACGGTGGTTTGAAATTATAAGGGAGTATGGTCAATGCAATGCATCTAAAAAGACATCTTTGTAATGGGATGAATGGTATAACAAATCCAAGAGTGATGTTTTGGTAATAGTATCCTTGGACTGGGTAGTAACTTGACCTAGGGAAGATGATTTTTTCATGCACTCTGTTCGGTGCTTTGTAGCGATAGGGAAAAGCTCATTGTAAACATTAGAACAAAAAGGAGTATGCATGAATGTAGGTTTGGAACAAATTATAGATCAAAATTATTTAATTAGGAATGATATATATAAATTAATAACCACTATAAGGTATTGGGCCATGAAATAATTAATATATATATCTAAAGCAAACATGATTGTAAAATTATAAAAATCAAGGATCAATAATAAAAAAAATAGAAAACCCTAATTGACCTAGGGTTTTTAGTTCAAAGTTTGAGTTCACAAAATATTTAACCTTAAATTAGATAATGATCCTAATTCAATAGATAGGGTTAAGAATATATAAATGTCAATGCACAAAGGTGATGATTAGATCCGTAGCAAGGCAATTAGGTGTTAAACTCATATATAAACATATACTAAATTTATTAAATTGAGATAACCTAAAAATGATAAGTGCAACTATGATACATATGGAAATAATAAATAATTAATATACCTAGCTTGTTCTAATGCTAATATATTTTGGGATATATAACATGTAGGAAGTAGACTAGAAGATGATTCTATAACAATCATTAGATTCTAGATTGAGTGTCTTTATAGCTGTAAACACTAATGTTAGCTTGGGATGGTTACATTGATGCTAATGTTTAAACCTACTGTAAGTATCCTATACATAATACATACTGAAAAGGATTCAACCACCTATATTCCTATATGTTTATCTTTTCCTTCATTCTAGTGCATTTAGATATGGGGCATAGACTATCACTCGTGAATTTATAAACTCTAGTTTTTCATCTTCATAGTGACCTTGGAGGAAAATGGGTTAGTAATCACACAATTTCAAGCTAACCCCAAAGACCTCTCTGTTAATGAGCACCACTTATATAACCAATACTCTGAAAAGGGCCTTAAACTAATTAATTTCTCCCATATATGTTGGCTTGAGTGTGAATCATGAAATATGTGAAAACCAAGTACAACACTAACCTAGCTTATAACTTGGAAAATTAAGCTCTTGGGTTGATACTTAAATACTTCAAACATGTGTATGTGTTATCCCTATGACTGATATGAAAATAGGATAAAATAGGGAAGAATTTCTATATTGAGTGCTTGATTGAATGTTGTTGATAGGTTCCCTTGGTCTGTGTTAGGTTTTGTAGGTTAGGTATGAATGAGGGTTGACCTTGTATGTATATCGATCCCTTTAGAGAATTAACTATCATTGAATCAATTAGATTGATCATTAGGATAAGTTTCATTTAAAAATTAGATGAATTTATGGCATTGAACACTTGCATCAAAGTAGGACACTAGTGTTGATGAAAGTGTATATAATAGATGCTAGTGTCTAAGGAATAGGAAAGTAAGTACATACTTAGAACTTGTAGAGGTGGAAGATAAGTAGGTTTTAAACATTCTAGGCAAGATAGAAGTTCTATATCATTAACATAATATTGGTTAGACTAAGAGATAGGCTAAGGGGCATAAGATAGATTATATACAATACTTCATAAATTAATAAAGTTGTAGAGTTGAGAGGAACAACTAAGATTTGAGTTTTCAAAGTGTACAAGACTGAAGTGTTATATAATCCATAAAATAGTGTCTACATAAAGTTTAGAAAAAAAATTAAAAAAATAAAGGAATTTATGGAACATTTTTAAAAATAACAAATTTTGAATATTTTGGAAAGAATCAAAAAATTTAGATACAATTCACCAAAAAATGAAAAATAATGAAATTCCAAATATTAGGGAAATTTTTAAAAAGTAGGTTAAATTTTGAAATATATAAAAAAAAACATTCCATTGTAATATGATTAATGCAAGAGTGTGTCATCCTTGTTTACTTCATGTGCATTTAACGACTATATATTAAAATTTGTGTTTGCTATTGAAAGGCAAGGGCTTTTTTTCTTAGTCATAAATGAGGTATACTACAGAAGTTACAACCCATTTATCCTTTCTTTGAAGTAGAATTGGACATGCTAAATTTTCCTTCTTAAATACTCAAAATAGTCATTTCCTTAGCTAATGTTGGTTTTGGCTCCATGTTGTAGATGTTTCATTATCACCTTATGGATATGGAGGAGAAAAATTAAGTGAAGGATACATATGTGATACAATTAGGACCCTTAAACAACATTTTCCTTTTGTTTCCTCATTATGTTCATGCTTATAGCCAACCAAATCTATATCATCTGATTATATTTTAAGAATTTTTTGATAGTTGTTTTATTATGTTTTATGTAGATGAAGCACCAAATTTTCCAATATTTTAATTCCTCAAAAAGTTATAACTATTAGTGTCATGATATTGAATAGTTGGGTTCTCCTCCTTTATTTAATGCTTCTAAGAATTAAAAAAATTAAGGTGATGATTTAAAAAACTTAATGTGATGCTTGTGGGCCCCAACAAACTTCAAGATGTGGGAGTGTTAACATTGGGATTCTTTGGGAGTGAGTGATTGAGAATGATTATTTGGGAGACATTATTAAGGGTTGGGATAATGTATTTGACCATGATGACCTTGATCTTGTCTAGAATTGATATGACTTTATGAATTTATATTAATATTATATGTATTGTATTATTATGGAATTAAAATTATTACTATGGTTTTCTGTTAAAGTATATAATTTATTATTTTATTGTAACATGTTTAATTTTAGTTTTCAATCATATTTAATTAAAATTTCACAATTACACCATATAATTTGTTTATGTATAGTGTTAAAATTGAAATTATAATTATAATTATATAATGATACATATACTAATCATAATATTATAATATAATTACATTCTTTTATAATTAATAGTATTAATTATTTTTAATTAACTAACAATTATTATATTGTTAATATAATTTATATAATTAAATTCAGACTTAAGTTGAATTTTAAGTCAAGTTGTTATCAAACTTAAAGTTAGATTCAATGTGAAACTTAAATTCAGATCTATAATTACACTTGAATTCACCTCAAGGTTAGACTTATTGTTCTTAAATTCAAAACTAGTGTTTCACTTAAAGTCAAATCTAGTGTTGCACTTAAAGTTAGAGCAAATGTCAAACTTAAAGCTAGATTTAGTGACATATTTAAATTCACATGTGAATATGGACTTAATTTCAATGAGTGAAGTTATAAACATTTTTAGTGATGACTTTTCCAATGTCACACTAAATCTACCAAAAATTTCACCTAAACTTCACTTAGGTGACATTCACAAAGGCATTAGGGTGATTTTTCTAGTGAATTTATGACATCTTAAGGTAGACTTTATTTTGATTTCAGTTAAATTTAACATTAGAGTCAACCTTAAGACACATATCCCACTTTAGTAATGAAATTTGACCTTTAAGGTGACTTAAAGGAAACTTTTATTAGGACGTAAATCGATAAAAAAATTGTAGTGAATATAATGTTGTGGTATATTAAAATGTAAAATGATAATTTTTGTAGGTTTATAAACTTTGAAATTTTAGAAGGGAGTGGGACAAGTTTAAACATGACACTTAAAAATTGTTTATGATTAATTTGAATCAATATTATAATTAACCCTAATTCAAATAAATAGAACAAATTAATGTAGGGTGCTGAAAATTCAATTTCAAACAAAAAAACTAAAGATAAATGATTAAAATAGATAAATAAAAACAAAAAGGAACAAGGTTATTCAAAGGAGAGATTAAATTATATTTGTGAGTAGTTATTTAACTAAATTAAAAAATAGAATGCATGAATAAGCAAAACATAGAAAACCTAAAAACTTTCCAGAAACTATGCTTGAGTGCCTTCAAGCACACGAATACCTATTAGAGCACATGAGTGACTAAAACTATTTTCCATGTTTACCATTTATATATTTTTATATAAAACTTGAACTTCTAAAATATTCAAGTGCAACAATGAAAATTAGGTATTATTTCACTAATTTCACTTTTAAAAATATGTGAGAGACTTGTATGTGTCTTATTAAAGATTAAAATCATAACTTTGGACCCAAAAAATTAAAAATGGGTTAGTGGTTGAGGATATAATAGAGCTCAACACCCCACTATGTTAATCACTACCTACATTCTAATACTCTGAAGATGGATCAAACCTCATGTAGTTCTCCCACTTATGTATTTTTTGAAAGTGTGATCCTTTAAATATATGAATGCATCTGAAATTAATTTGAATACTTGATCATATAAGATTAATGATACATAAAAATAGATGAAACATGGATGAGGATTATTTGAAGTGATTGGAACTTGATTTGTAAATAATAGGAAACTTTATCTCAATGTGAACTTGTGTCAATAAATCTTTTGAATTGAAATTTATAGTTATGTAATTAGTGATTTAAATATGTACTTATAAGAATCTCATCAAGATGAAAAAATAATAGTAAGCATAAAAATATGGAGGATGACCTTATAGAGTCTTTAATTTGAAAATATGATCTTTTACAAGACATGAATAAATTATTTAAATTGGGACATGATCAAAAATTGTTGTTGTCCTTGTTTATCATTCATGTCTCCCAAGGAAAGATGTTGGTATTTGGGTCTAGATATATAGATTCATATGAAGGTTTTGAATACATGGAGGAACTTAAAATCATATATTTTAATTCTAAAATAGAAGTTATATATCAACCAATCTGTTTCAGAATTACTAACTCTCAAATTAGTTATTTTGTAAGTGAGACTATCAACTAGAACTTATATTGAATAAGTTCAAACTTCAAAATGTATATTTTTTGATCTAAATTAATGTATACTTGAAATAAAATAAGATATTAAACATGCAAATAGATTTACCAATTTGATTTAATTCACAACATTACCTTCATTTACAATTCCTATTAGTAAATAAAACTAAAATAAGCTTATTACAAAGTAACTTGCATTAAAATTTAAGTATTAAAATAAAAATGAAATAAAAATAAACTAGATATTACAATTTTAACTCACTGATAATATATAGACATCATGACTAATAAGAATAAAAGAAACTATTGACATATTTTATTGACTTCCAATTTTCAATGTGATGTCTGCACCCTTCATTACATCATTTATTACTTTTAGTCACCATTTTTTAGTGGAATAGGTTTACGAATTGATCTAGAGTTAAAGAGAAGCCAACACAATTTGGGGTTGAACAGATTCATTTTAAATAAAGATAAGGAAGAAGGAAGCCCTAAATTTAGAGGGCAAGTTAAAGTCCCCAAATAGGTTAATCAATGGCTTTTGGAAAAGGTGAAAGAGCATGGTGAGGGTTTTTAGTCTTCTTCTATCCAAATGCAAACAACAACAGGTTTGGGGATGGGGAAATTTAAATAACCAAGGATTTTGATAGTAGTAAAAGATGTCCTAGTGGTAAAATTTTGAGATTAAAGCTTTGGAGGAGGTTTTAGAGGGTGAAGAATGGTATGTGGAAATGGGTTCAATATGAAATTTTGATAGGTTTTAGTCATCCTTTATTATTTTGCATCAATGGATTTTGATTTCTTGGTGACCCATTTTGAAAGGTAGTTTGGAGATTTATCCCTACACTCAAGTTTTTTTATTTTGGTTTTTGATTATTTTACTGATTGTAATAAAATTATTCAAGCTAAGTCTTGGATTTGTGACTAACACCTACTATTTCTAAATCCCTGGTTTCCTAAGAGGATCACACTATAATAATTAATAAAAATGAACAAAATAATAGGAATTAGTAGCATAAATTAAATGTGACAAAACACTTGAAAAGATTGAATTGATCACAAGCCACTTCAAGGAAGAAACCTCCTTTAAGAAATCTCAATACAATAATTTTGTGGATGCCTTCATTAGTCTCAATAGTTACTTATATATGAATTCTAATCTAAGCAACTACTACTTCTTATGAATGTGGGATAAAAAAAAATGCTTATGAGATGAATTACAAAGCATATGCATCTATAGCATCTATTGTACTAACAAATTAAAAAGAATAGATATCACATGTTCATAACATCCCCTCCTTCTTAGAAAAATATGTATCCTCAAAGCTTCAGATGTGGAATTGGTGTTGAATCTAAAATAGTAGTTCCCATATTGCATCCTCTAATTTCATTTTGTGCCACTAAATTAAAACCTTGATGATGGAGTGAGAGTGAAGTTGGCATGTTTAGCTGTCTACGATTATCTTTGGCTTAAGAAGAATGGATCCTTCATTATCAAGTTCTAGTAGACTAGTCTACACTATTATGTCTGTGCCAAGAACTTTCTTCAGATAAGAGACAAAAAATATTGGGTGAAATCAAGAAGAAGGTGGGATATCTAACTTATAAGCAACCAACCCAATCTTCTGAAGAATCTTATAGGGCCCATATAACTTGGGAGCTAGATTATGACACCCTTTGAGTTTTAGGGAGGATTTTTAGTAGGGTTACAGGTAAAGAAAAACCATATCACCTACTTGAAAAGTGAACTTAGAATGGTGTTGATCCATTGTTGTTTCATTTGATGTTGTGCCATATGAATATTTTCCTATAGGGTACTACAGAATTGATCATGGATTTAGAGAATCATGTCGACTACTTAAATTGATGAACTATTAGGCGTATATGGAAGGATCACTAATGGTGCTTAGCGATAGACTACTTCATATGGAGTCATTTTCATTAAAGTATGGTAGGAGGTATTATAACACCATTCAGTGAGAGGGATCCACTTTTCCCACTGATGTTGTTATTATGAGGTGAAGTAATGAAGGAAAGTTTCCAAGCATTTGTTGACAATTTTAGTCTAGCCATCCATTTTTGGATGATACCCAAAACTCATTCAATTAGGTGCCATTATGTCAAAATAGTTGGTGAAGGTTGCATCATGATCTAAAATAATGGATGAAGGAATTCCATGAAGATGGAAAATCTGGTCTAGGAAAGTTTGTACGAGTGTGGAGATGGTATAGGGATGGTTAAGGGCACAAAAATGACTATATTTGGAGAGGTGATCAACCACCACCAAGATCACCATTTTCTCCCTAGATTTAGGGATCCCCTTAATGAAATCCATAGAAATACCTATCCCAATACTGATAGGGATGGGTAAGGGTTTGAGAAACCCAAGGATGAGTGTTGTTTCACCCTTATTGCATTGGTAGGTATCACATTTAGCCAACATCTATTAAATTGACTTTTTCATTCCCTTCCAAAATAAGTTGCATCATGCTCGCTCATAAATTTTGAGAAATATTGAGTGGCCTATAGATGGAAAAGCATGGAGTTCATAGAATACAACCTACTAAAGATCTGTGTTCTACGAAAGTACCAAATGACCCTTATATCATAAAGAAGCACCATATCAAGAATAATGTGGTAAAATTGAGGGGTTAGTGTTCAACTATTGAATTATTTGAGATAATGAGGAGTCACTAACACACCCCTATTATACAACATCTAACTAATTTGGAATAGGCATGGAAATAATTGAAAGGGAAGCTTGGTCTACAAATGTGCAAGATAGAGCATCAACCATAATATTATCCTTACCCTTCTTGTAAGTTATCTCATAGTCATAACCCATGAGTTTGATAACCCATTTATATTGTGATGGTGTATAGACCCATTATTTTAGGAAATGTTTTAGACTCTGATGATCAGTTTTGATGCAAAAATGATTCCCCATTAGGTATGGTTGCCACTTCTATACTACATGTAAAATGGCCATCATTTCCTTCTCATAAGTAGAGAGAACTAAATTATTTCCATAAATGTCTTTTATGGTGAATGCAATGGGGTGTCCTTATTGGAGGAGAATAACACCAATTTTATTTCCACAAGCATCACTCTTGATAGTGAAGATTTTGGTAAAATATAGCATAGCTAGAACAGGTGTAGTATACATATCCTGTTTCAATTTTACAAATGCACACTTAATAGCTTGTGTCAAATTAAAGGAATATTTTTTCAACATAGTTGTTAGTGGAGTTAAAATGTTCCCATAATCCTTGAAAAACTTGTGATAGTATCTAGTCAAACCCAAAAAACCATAGAGGCTCTTAAGTGTCTAAGGATGAGGTCAATTTATCATGAAAACTATTTTTTAGGATCTACCTAAACCCCTTCAGATAAAATAAAATGATTGAGATACTCCACTTTATCCTAGTCAAAATTATATTTGGAATATTTTACATAAAGATGATGGTCAGAGAGAAGTTATAGTGTAATCTCCAGATGTTAGAGATGCTCAAACCATGTTTTACTATAAATGAAGATATCATCGAAGAAGACTAGAATGAATTTCCATAAGTATGGCCAGAATAGTTTATTCATCAATGCCTAGAATGTTGAAGGAGCATTAGTGAGGCCAAAAGGCATGACTAGAAACTCATAGTGTCCATAATGCGTGCAAAAAGATATCTTAGGGATATAATCGTCATGAAGCTAGATATGGTGATATCTAGAGCAAAGATCCAACTTGAAGAAAAATTGAGCACCATGAAGCTCATCAAAAATAGGGATTGGGAACTTATCCTTGAATATGAGGTGATTAAGTGCATGAAAATAAATGTAGAGGCACCATGACCCATCTTTTTTTTGACAAGGAGAACTGGGAAGCATATGGGCTACTAGTAGGATGAATAATGTCTTACTTCAATAAGTCTTGAATGAGCATCTGGATCTCAATCTTTTGCTAAAATGGGTAATGATAAGGCATGATGTTGGGAGGAACATTTTTAGGAAGGACCTGTATATGGTGGTCCTCTAGTTATGAAGGTGGTAATCCCACTAGTTTATCAAAGACATATGCATACCTCTACAAAATGGTTTATAGATCAGAAGGAGAAGTGGATATTGTTAATGGTTGCATTTGAATGGAATGGAGTTGGGTAATGACACTATGTGAATTCTTATTAAGAATATTTTCCATGTGATGTGAAATTACGATGCTAAGAGATCCTGGTTATACTTCTTTCAATGTGTGTTTTTTCCCATTATCTAAAAACTACATCCAAAGTTTAGTAAAATCCCATAAGATGGGTCAAACTGTACGTAACCACTAGGATCCTAAAACAACATCACATTCACCTAAGAACAAGATAAACATATTAGAATCCAAGTTATAATATACAATAGAGATACACACATTGTGACACTTCCCTTTTCAAGGTATTGTACCTCCATTGGAAATCATGACTTTAAAGATGGAGAAAGGATAAATAAAACAATCAGCCTATTTGGTAATCTAAGGGTTAATGAAGTTATGAGTGATACCTAAATCGATGAGTATTATGATATGGAACTTCTTGAAGTAACCCCTGACCCACATGATTTGTGGGGTAGTGACTCCTAATGAGGCATAGAGAGAGATCTATGGTTTGTCTTCCTGAGAATCAAGTTACATAATTGATTGAGCTTCTTCTAGATCATATGTTGTAGCATGAACATCTTCTTAATCTTTAATTTTAGGTGTAGAGTCCACATCCAATAGGTAGAGACTTTCTTAACACATCGATGTCCTCAAGTGAATTTATCATCACAGTTATAATATAGTGCCTTTCTATATGGGCTTGCATCTTTGCTTCAATCAAACACTTGATAGAAGTGGTTTTGGAGGTTGGCATTGTTTGAGATCATTATGGAACTATATTTTTGAATGGAGAAAAATTGGATTTGAATCACTACCAAGCTATGATTTTATCTTCTACCAACTTATCCAACCCTAAGGCTTCCATAATTATGTTAGGTTGGAACATTTTAACCTTAGATAGAATTGCATTCTTTAGTCCACTGAAAAAGCAACTCCTAAAAAATTCATTAGATAACCCCTCTATGTGATTGGCCAGTTTTTCAAATTCTCTTTGATATTCTCTCAAAGTTCTTGTTTGATGAATTTTAGTGAGTGATCTAGTAAATCCATCAAAATTAGTAAGGCGAAGCCATTGTAAAATGAAGGTGCAAAAATCAGTCCATATGGGTTCATCATGAACCTAGGTATACCAATGATACCATTGAAGGGCTTCAAGTTCCAAGTGAAAGGGGGAAATAGGACCTTGTTGGCATTAAAAGTATTATGTAGACTAAAATATTGTTCTACCTAATAGATCCATACATTTGTATCTTCAGCATTCAATCGAATAAAATTAAGTTTTAGCCCATGATAATTGCTGGAAGAAAAAAACCCAGTGTCTGAAGAAGAATCTAGATGTCGTATGTTATTCATGGTGGTATGTTGAAGATTAAGGCTGAGAATTTTTTCATCAAGATCTTTGATGTGGGTCTTGAGGGTGGTAATTTCATCCTCCATATTTTTTTCTCCTATTCGAGTTATGAACATAACCCAAACAACATTTTTTTTTGTTTTGCAATGGATAGGAAAACTAGAGTTAAGACACATTTAGTAAGGAAAGTTTTGAATTTGGATGAAAACAGAAGGGGTAAAGGGGATTTTAATAATTTTTTTGTATAATGGGATTATTATTGATGAAGGTGAGGGTAATTTTAGGAGTGAAAATATAAAAACTAGAAAATTTGTCAAAGAGGGACAAAGGAGTAGAAAGAGATGATGAACATTATAGAAATTTTGTGAGGAAAAAAGACAAAAATAGAAGTTATGGCAAAACTCAAAAAAAGGGAAAATTGAGATTTGTGGGAATTAGGAGTGGAATTAGGATATGAAACCTCAAGGAATAAAATGTAGGGAATGGAATTTTATATGTCTGATAAAGTTTGAGGATCAATGGGGCTACAGATGAAAAGATATTATAAAAAAATAAAAAAAAATTGTTGAAATTGTTACTATTATTTTTTCTATTTATTTTGTTCTATAAGACAAGTCTACTAAATATATAGTAAAACTAATATGACAATTCTACAACTCTGATATGGTATTTTTTTGATACTCTATTAGTAATATGATAAAACTAGTATATCAAGTCTATTCATACTCTATTAAAAATATGATATGGTAGTTTTTTGATACTGTGTTGGTAATATGTTGAAACTACTATGGAAAGTATGAAGATCTGATATGATAAGTTTTTTGATACCCACAATAATATTCTAAAAATAATAGAAATGTGCCCCAAGTTTTAATGGTTGCCTAAGGGTTTAAAGATATCACTCTGACCACCAATGCAATATAGGCGAGTATCACTCCATAAGTTATTTGACCATAGATTTATCTCTCAACAATAGCTCTTGGTATTTATCAGAGGTGGGAACTACTCAATAGGGAAGGGGTCATTGCCCATTTCACTGGTAGGTCCTCTCAATGGGTCACCTACTTTGGAGTTCATGTGATACTCCTCACAATGAGTTTTAAGGCATTCACCCAAGCACTTCCCATATTTATGCGGTCAAGTTTTTACCCTGATCTGAAATAAATTAAATAAAATTACTTAATTGAGTTATGCAAAAAAATATAGTTAACATTTTTTGAAAAATTACTGAAATGAAGTATGCAACAAAATAGAGTTAAGACTTTCTGAAGAAAAAAATTGCCCTGAAAAGTGCTTTGATACTAGATGAAAGGATCCTCCTACAACAATTAATAAAAATGCACAAAATAATAATAATTAGTAGTACAAATTAATTCTGATAGAAAAATTGAAAATATTTAATTAATTGTAGGCTACTTTGAGGGGACAACCTCCTTTGAGCAAGATCAATACAATAATTTTATAGATGTATTCATTGGTCTCAACACTTACTTATATACAAATTCTAATCTAAGAAACTACTATTTCCCATTAATGTGGGATAAAACAAAATGCTCATGGAATGACTTATGAATTATATGAATCCATATCAAATACTATACTAATAAAGTAAAGAGAAGAGATATCACGATTTCATAATATTTCAATATTACAACCCTCTAACAAAAAATCTTTCTCGTAGACCCATCTAGGTATGGTTTCCATATATGTCTCTCCAATTTTGGTCAAAATCTAGGTTATCGACTATTAAGAGAGCTTTAGGTAATATGCTATAAATTGATAACTCTTCTTTAAATTTCTCATGAACTAATTTTGATAGGGTTCTTGTTAGCATGAATACTTCTCAAGATCTACTGGAGAGGATAAATTTAAAAGTTAAAGGAAGACATTGGTCATAAATCATTGATTATGAGGAGCTTCTCTTCAAATATCAAAAATATTTTTAAGATTGGTCATCTTTTCTATTCTTTTCTAAATTTCAAGTGAAAATTAGAGTCTTCATGGTGGAATAAATTAAATGAAGAGCTATTTACCATTTTGTAAATCTATTTTACCTTCAGGAGCAATTTTAGAAATTCTCATCAAAAAAGATATAAAGGTAAATATGGTAGCCATCTATCAAGTTTGTAAGGTGGTCAAGTCAATTGACAATAGGTATATGGAAATGATGAGTAAGAATAAGGTTTTTAATTGTTCTTTCATGAAAAAATATAAATTTCCATAATCAGATTCAGGTAATTTGGGTAATGAAGAAGAACATATGGTTGTTAGAAACAAGAAAAAAGGATGCCCCATCCCAAATTATCCAACTAGGATTCTTCATTCTCATAACAGAGTGAATAAGGATGAGGTGTAATTATTTTAGTCTATTGTAGCGATTTACTTTGTTTGTAATAAGAATTGAAAGTTTTTTAAAACTTTTAGTTTATTGGTTTTGTTCAGAGTAGGTTGGTTAGATGCTTTATCAGTTATATTTTCAAGCTAGACCATATTGAATTTTGAGCTATTATGTTTTCAGAAAGGGACCCAGTAAACCCTTATATCGATCTTAAAAACACATATGGACATCATGTAAGAATCATCTTCATCAATTAAGTAAACATGCACACTCATATGGACACTAAATAAGTAAAAGTCTAAAAATAGAATTCTAAAATAAAAAATATAAAAATATAACTCTAAAAATATTAGTTTTACTAAATTAAATTTATATTTTAGTTAATTAAACATTTAGTCAATTAGAGTCAACTAGACTCTAACACTTCTAATTATTTTTTAATAAATTCTTGAAAAGTATCTAAAATTGACCAAATAACTAATTTAGGACATAAATTAATTAAATAGCATTCTTAAGCACCTAGAAAATCAAATAAATAAAATATGAGATCAATAATCAAGTACTCAAATTGGTGTCATATTCAGCATTCCCCCCTTTAATGCAAAATAGAGAGACCTCTATCATCTCTTTAAGTCTTTCAAGAATCTGTTTGTATAATCCCTTGGTGTGAATATCAATAAATTGATCTTAAATTCTTACATACTCAATGAAAAAGTGTTTATCATTTACCATGTATTTTTAAAAATGATGTTTGAATTCAATGTACTTGCTTCTAGCATGAAAATTTTGATTTCTTGACAATTGTATTTCCCTAATGTTATCAAAAAATATTTGTATTAGCTCAAGTTGAGCCTCTCTAAAACTATTCAAGACTCTTCTCATCTATAATCTTTATGTGAAAACTGATGTAAGGGTTGTATATTCGATTTCAGTAGAGGATAATGCAATTTTATCTTATTTCTTTGAAGACTAAGAAGCCAACCCACTTCGCAATATGAAGCAATAACTTGAAGTTGACTTATTGTCATCAAAATATCCTATCCAATTTAAATATTTTTATCTAATAAAATATAAATAGCTTTCTAGCTTTAAATTAATATGATAATTATAAGTAACTCTTATATATTTGAAAATTATCTTCATTGTTTATAAATTCTTGAGTGATAATTTATCCATAAATATAGAAACTAGTGAAACTCCATAACTGATATCAGGTATTATTATAGTGAGACATATCAAACATCCTACCATGCTTATAAAATCATTTTTATCATCTGAAAAACTTTCATCTTCTCTTATAAATTTTTCTTCACTTTTAATTAGACTATTTATGGGCTTTGAATCTTAAATATTATACTTATTTAACATGTCACTTGACAAATGAATACTTCTTATTTATTTTGATATATTTACATGTCAATAAATTAATTCATAATTCTAATATCACTGATCTCAAATTATTATTTCATAGTTTTCCTTGAAACTATTCAACATCTCCTTATAGCTAATTGTAAATATCAAGTCGTCTACATATAGACATATATTAGAATTCAATGCTCATATATAAAAAGTTGGATCATTTTTACTTATTAAAAAACCTTCATATAATAACCATCAATTATTGAGTACCAAGCTCTTAGAGCTTGCTTTAGCCCATGCAAATTCATCTTCAACTTGTATACCCAAAATCCTTTACCCTTTACCTCAAAACATTGTGGTTACCCCACATATACTTATTCTTCAATCAATCCATTTAGGAATGTACTCTTAACATCCATTTTATATATTTTTCATTATTTATGAGTATCTTAAATAATCACTAGTATTATATTATCTTGATGTGACATAAGTGCATATATTTCCTCACAGTCAACCACATATGTTTGTACAAATCCTTTTGCAACTAGTCTAACTTTTATTTTATAAATTCTATCATCACTTTTGAATTTATTATTTTAGATCAAATTGGTTCCAATGACATATTTATTTAATAAAGGTTTAACTAAATTTTATATATCTTTCCTCTCAATTGAATCCATATCTAATTTCATAACATCAACCTATTCTTTCTTTTGACTAATGTTTGTATAACTTCTAGATTCACTAACTAGTTGACAATAAAAATATAGTATTTTCATCATAAACATCATTAAAAAAATTACATTCATGACTTTTAGTCTTTGTAATTATCCTCTCATAATTTTTATCCAATATTTGATTAGCTGGATGTGGATTCAACAACCACTTGTTAATTTACTTGGAGTTGATATAGATTGATGACTAATCACTTTTAAAGAGATAGTATGGTTTCATGTTGAAATAAAAATGTGTGTGAGACTTTGTGATCCCTCAAAATAAAATTTAATAGTCCCCTCCCTTTCACTTATTAATTATGTCACTACAAGACCATAATCAACGTACACTTCATTTAAAAAAAATTATAATATCTAAAAATAATTATGGATTTACTATAAGGATTATAAAATTTGAATGTTTTTCTTTCATCACTATAATGGAAAAAATATGAGGAACACTCTTTGGATATTTTTTGTCATACCAAACTTCATAAAGTATCTTATCTTTGATTATCATTATAGGACTCCTATTAATAATGCATAGTGATGTTTTTACTTCTTCAACCAAAAAGAATATTTTTAAGTGCTTATTCCTTAACATAGTATTTTCCAACTCCATGATGGATCTATTCTTTATTTTAGCAACACCATTTTTTATGGTGTGTAAGGGGTTGTTAACTATCTTTTGATTTTATATGAAACACAAAACTCATTAAATTAATCAAAATAAAATTCACCTCCTCTAGTTATTCTTAAGGACTTTATAGAATGTCCACATTTTTTTTAGCCAAATATTTTAAAGTTTTAAAATATGAAAAAGTCCCACTCTTTTATTTCAAAAAATTAAATCAACATTTAAACATTGTTGCATCATCTATGAAGAAAATGAAATATAAATTCTTACCAATACTTCTACAAGATATTGGTCCACATAAATCTAAATGGACCAACTCCAAAAGTATTTTTTCTTTTCATTTTTTGATAGGTAAAGGCTCTATATGATTTTTATTAACAATACATTACTTGCATGAATCATCTTTTTTTAAATCTAGCTTGGGAATACCTCTTACCATACCTTTTATATCAATAATATGTAAGCTCTTAAAAAATGATATGACCATATCTTGAATGCCATAACATGTTAATAATCTCAATGGTAGATAAACAAGTACCAAAATTCATTATATTGATCTTTAATGGAAACATCTTATTCTTTTCTATATAGGATTTACCAATCAATCTATTATCAAATCTCTTATCAAAAATATAAAAAGCATTATCTTTAAAAAATAGTTTGAAACCATTTTTTACTAATTGACCAACACTAATCAAATTATAAATTAGATATACAAAAATTTAGATATCTTTAATTTCACTCTTACCTTGATTTATGATGATTTACATGCTTCCATTTCCTTTTAATTGGGTAGATTTTCATCTCTCAATTGTACTTGGATTTTTAAAGAATCATCTAACTTGTTAAAATTATCTTTGTGATTTATCACTCTAAATAAAGACGCAATATTATGTATTTGTCTTTTCTTTGTGATTTTTTAATTTTATGATCATGAGTCAATGTACTCAAATATTGAGGTCGTGTATACCTATGTAGAACATTCTTCCAAACTCTTTTTCACAAAACAATTATTTTCAACTTATCTAGATCTAATATTCAAAGTTATCGTATTTGAAAATATAAATATTCATGGAAGCAATACTCACCAAAGCCATTGATTCTCTAGATAAGTTGTAAATAATTTTGTGAACGTATTTATGATAACAAATTAGGCTTTTGAATGTATGGAGAGAATGTAAAATAGTTTTGATTCACGATAAATTTGAAGTTATGTATCGATCAATATGTCCCATAATTACTAGTTAGAAAATTAGTTGTGTTGTAAATGAGATTATTGACCATATACTATGTTAAATAACTTCAAACTTGAAAATATATATTTATTAGTTTAAATTATTGTATACCTAAAATAAAATCAAAGCTTAAACATGCAAAATAGTTTGTCCATGCAAATTAATACATCACACTACCTTTGTGTACAATTATTATTAATAAATAAAACTAAAATGAATTTATTAGAAGGTAATTTGTATTGAAAGTTAAGTATAAAATAAAAAGTTTTACATAACTACTGAGTAAATTAAAATTAGACCAAGTATGACAATTTTAACTCACTGATAAGATATTGATACCATGGAAGAAGTCTCTTTATCAGTTAAGTAAACATATACACTAAACAAATGAATGTCTAAAAATAAAAATATAAAAACATAAATCTTAAAAAAGAAGTTTGACTAAAAAAAATTTACAATTTAATTAACTAAACACTCAGTGAACTATAATGAATTAGACTCTAGTTGACACTTTAATTATTTTGAAAAAAAAAATCTTGAAAAGTATCTAAAATTGACCAAACAATTAATTTAAGCTATAAATGAAGTAAATAACCTTTCTAAATAGTTAAAACACCAAATAAAATAAATAATTAAGTACCTAAATTGACATCATATTCAATAGCAAAATAATGTTTTTAGCAATCATAACATTTTTATATATGATGAATGGCCTACAAAATAAAATAGATATAACTATGTATTTGTGATCAGATTTAGATTACTACATAAAAAAAATTTAAACACATATACAATGTAGAGGGAGCCATATTTATAACATGGATGCAAGATCTACCAAGTAAAATATTATAACTCACATTATTAAATATAACTTAACATTGTACATGTAATATTTGATATTCAACTATTATATTAAATGTAATAGTGTTCTCAAAACACTCTCTTTTTTCACTCTTTTAAATTATTTATAATAACTATTAAACTTCTTACTAATATGTTTTAAAGAAAATATTACTAAAAATTTACTATAATTAATAAATACATACATGCATACATATGATATTTTATAATTATACATCTATTTTAATTTATATTTTTTACAATTAATAAATTGTGTTTTTAATTTTCTTTGCAAAGAACCATCAAATTTTACTACTAAACGAAATGGCAGAGGTATAATTATGTTATTAGAAAGATTGCTTCATGGCAGAGGTATAATTATGAATGATTTAAAGTGTGAATGACATAAACGAAATGGACCCATCATGGTAGAGTAGAGTAGAGTAAAAATTTACATAAAAAGGGAATTCAACATTTAAGTTCCCATGCGACTCCATCAAATGGCACAAGTCAAGTAAAAACATAGCATGTCTGTCCCATTAACAACGCATGAGCAAAGGAAATGACAAATAAGTTTCATTACCTTGAATGCCAAATGATATTGAATCTTTATCATGTATGTTGAGACTCTGGATAGATTAACTTCCAAACTAACTAGGGTGCGTGGCAAAACACTTACAAATTTTTTATCTAATTCAATTTTTTAAGTGGAAAGATTCCTTTTGGCACTTATAATTTTTAAAAAAAATTATTTATGATTTAATAATTTATTATTTATTTTTGAAATCAAATTTTATTTTATGAAAAGAGGAAAAAAGTGTTTCAAGAAAAAAGGATGGTGAAACGAATTTGATTTAACGAGTGTGATTACAAAACCTAACAAGGGAGTAATGATGATAGAGCCCTACAGTAGTTGGGATCCTCAGTAACCTTTTTGTGTGTTTGGTACTTATTTCACTTTTTGACCTACAATATGATGCTTGATTTTTTTACAGTCAATGGACTAAGGAAATAAAACCCTAATTTTTCTTACACTCACCCCAAGACTACCTTGGTTTCACTTTTAGTTTCCCCCAACCCATATCTTATGGAAAAATCAAATGAAGTACCTGCAATCAAGATCTCTCTTTCTAAGATCAGTGGGTTAATTTATGCATTTCAAGATTATATAATTATTTCTAGGTTTAATATGTTTTGATCTCGATCAAAAGATTTACATAAATGGGTCTATGATACCTAGACCAACGATTGTAAATCCATTTATGCTCTAAAGGGTATTTCATAGTTCAATTTCTTAAGCTTAAGGATTACATAGTTTTTCAGGAAGGACCTCAGTTTTGCGAAAGAGCTTGGCTCTTTGTTACCCCTTAGTTTTTCAATTTTAATCCCTCAACAATGGTGATGTCCAAAATATTGGTTTGGGTTCAGCTCTCAAATCTCCCTCTTCCCATCTAACACTTGTCGACACGTGAAGCTATTGGTAACACACTTGGAAGATACATCAAACTCAATTTTGAGTGGTCTAAGCAAGGGTTGAATACCTGTACCCGTATTTGTGTGGAGGTGGACCTTAGCAAAGGTTTCTTTGATAGAATCCATCTGAAACATGAAAACCTCCTTTGGATCCAAACCTTAGATTATAAAAACATTGTTTTGAGATGTTGTTTCTACTACCAAACTAGCTATATCCAAGGAGTATGTCCTCATGAAGGCAAGCCAATAAAATAAAAGGATCAACCTTCTCATTCTAAAGGTTGGCAACCATATGAGCACTCATTTCTAACACAAGGACATGAAAAATTCTAAAAATATCATAGGGAATAAATAAGGCTTAGATTTTAGTTGAGAATTCATTATGGTAGTCCTCTTGTCAATTGATATAAGCAACTATTGCTTCAAAGGGAGGTATCAAAAGAGCACATGAATCTAAAACTTATGAATCTGATAAGGATCGATCACTATTTGAACCTTTGCATAATCATATGCTTTCAATGGTTATTGCTAGTTCGATGGATAATGGTTGCCCAGGGTGCTGGACTAAGGTTCAAAAGAAAAAGGTCTAAAAAAGTTGTATATTAGATACGGGATTTGGCCATCTATGAATTACTTTCTTCTTATTGACCTTTTGTTGCATGAATTGGTTTTTGGGGTATAATTTTTTTAACCATTTTTTTTTGTATGACTAATGTTGTACTATAATTTAATTTATCAATAAAGATGTGTTTTTCAATCAAAAAATCTATTTATGCATAACCCTGTTTTGAATTTATTCACATCTCTTATGAATAATGAAATTAGGGAATATTAAAAAAAATTAGGGAATGAAATTGTCATAACAAATATAATGTCAGATGTAAACAAATTGGATTCAAAGGTAAGCATCTTCATATTAAATGACTCCACCCATTATTAAGAATTCCAATTTTTTTTTTCCATTTTTCCATTTTTATTTATTCGAAGTAGATCATATATACCAATTTTATCAAAAATTTAATTAATTAATTTATAAATAATTTAATTTAACATATCATTTTGTATATATCTAACATTTTTAAATAGATAAATATTATTTTATATTATATAATTTATTTCTATTTCATGCTCTCTTTTTTTTTATATTTTGAAAGGCTTGATTGAGAAAATCAAAATTTAAAGACCTTTTTCATAAGAGATTTGCAGGTGCAATTTTGTGTTTTAAAATGTTTAATTTTAGGTAGGCATATTTTATTAGTACATTTTCCTTTTATTTTTATAAAAGTTGTTTTGTACATGTCTATATATATTAATGTATTTTTTATTTGTTAGTTTCTTAAAATTTTATTTTATTTCAAATTTATTATTTTAAGTCTTAACCATTTTTTATTTTTAAAAATAAAATAAGAAATATCCCTTTTATATATATATTTAAATTGTTTAGAATTTTTATTTTTAATTCTCTTGAATCTATAATTAAATAGTTCAAAATGTTAACATTTTATAAAAATTTAAGTATTAAAAATTATTTCCAATTATTTTAAATTACTTATAAATTGTATATTTCATATCATAACTCTATAAATAATAATTAAATTTTTATGAAATTATTTCTTAGAAGTTTTATAATTATATTTTTGAATGGTTTACTTTTTTTATTTAGAAATTTTACAAATTATATTCTTGAATGGTTTACTCTTTTATTTAAAAGTTTTATAAGTTATGTTTTTAAATAGTTTATTCTCGTACTCTTGAACGACTTCCAAAATCTTTACATCTTATCTAAATTACTCTAAGTTTTTTTTAATCAATATTGGTCTTCAAGTTTCATAAATTCATTGGCTATAATATTTGTGTGATTATAATTTGAATGATACATATATATTCATGCATATAATTTAAACCTTAAATTATTTTCTTACGTTTCAAAAGGTTGTAGGTGAAATACCAATAGATAAATTTATTTCCAATATAAGGAATAAAAATATTGTAAGTGAAATATCAATATCTTGTATAATGTGGAGAAGTTTACTTCTAATATAATAATTTTTTTGTTTTAAATTCAAAATGCTACTATTAATTAATCAAATGTGGAGATTACATGTGTTGTGCAAAAGGGACTCAACATATGAGAGTTTTTATAATGATTCAATAACTCTAAATTTAGACCCCCCACACACACATACACATACACACAATATCATGTAAAATAAACGTTAGGGGCTTATTTTTGAGTGTCTCTATTTTTTTAAGTTTTAAGATGAGTGCCTAACTACAAATTATGTGGCATGGACATAAAATTCAATGTAAAACATATGACTGGATATAAATACTAATGTCAATTTAAGACTACGAGTTTCTTAGTCTTCAAGTCTTTAAACCTATAAAACTACTCTTACTTAAATCTTACATAAAATGAATGTTAAATGTTAAATTAATTTCTAGTGAGATACCTCATTTATCCTCAGTATATAATGGAAATACCATACAACAATCATAGCATCAAAATAAGTATAAAATGAAATGTAATTGAATCCTTATATGTTATTGAGCAATGTGTCTCCACATCCAAAATAAATTTGAGTCACTAAGTTACTAGAAATTAAAGTTTCAATTTTATAATAATCAAGAAATAAGCCCTCAATCTCATAATATTGAATATAATTTACGTGACTCTTTATATCTCATATGTAACATAATTCCTTTGGATTTATTAAATTGCTAAAAAAAAATATGGATTTGAAAAATGTGGAAATTTTTGTGCCTTAGATGAACATGTTAAACTTTCATCTCAAAATAAATTAAATGCATCATTGAAACATATCATCAAATAACATGTATTGTGAAATATATAAAATTTGAGAAATTTATAAAAAAAGAAAAAGAAAAAAAAAATCGATATAACTCTCATGGCCATATTAATTGATTTTCCCAAATAACTTAGTTTTATCCTAGATGTTTTCACTACAAATATTCATTCTAGCCATAGGAGGTTGATCATACCAATAATTTTGAAAAAGTTGTCTCTATTCATCTATACATTAACAAGTCATATAATCCATTTGATTATATAATACACATTTAGTATATATTGGATAGATGTTTAACATTTTATTTTATTTTAGAATGTTATTATATAATTCTTTGTTGATTTTAAAAAGTTTGAAAAACGAGAATGATTATCAATAACTTTGTTTATATAAAATTTTTAATTAAGATTATTTTAATTTTAATTTTCAAACATTTATTTATTTTGAAAAATTTTAAGTCAAAATCTTTAATTATTAAAGAAATAATGTTTTGGATCATCTAATACATATTAGATAGATGTTTAGTATTTTATTGTATTTCAAAATATTATTATGTAATTTTTTGTTGATTTTAAAAGGTTTGACAAATGAGAATGGTTATTATTAACTTTGTTTCTATAAACTCTCAAATTAAAATCATTTTAATTCTAATTTTTCAAATTTTATTTATGTTAAATAATTATAATTCAAAGTTTTTAATTATTGAAGGAACAATGTTTTATATTATCTAATATATATTAGATAAATATTTAATATTTTCTTTTATTTCAAAATATTATTATATAATTTTTTATTAATTTTAAAATATTTGATAAATGAGAATAGCTTCCACTAACTTTGTTTATATAAACCTTTAATTTTTTAAAATTTATTTATTTTTAAAAATTAAAAATTAAAAATTAAAATTTTTAATTATTAAAAAAATAATAATTTAAAATAAATATATATATATATATATATATATATATATATATATATATATTTTATATTCGGATAGTGTTTCCTACAATTTTGTATGTTTGTAACATTTATTTGAAAATAATCATAATTTTTAAATACACTTAAATGATTATGTAGATGTCATAATCAATTTAACCATAAAGTAGAATTATCACAATCATCAATGCTATATTGGAAGACAATGTTAGGAGCCACGAGTTACAAAATTTAATGGTAAGAGAAAGGCAACGTTTTCTCTGCATGAGATTTAAGAACTTAATATTTTCAATCTTTTCTTTTTTTTATCATTAATATCGTAAGTTTGTTGATTTGAAGCTCCAAAGATTTAAGATGGGCGTATCAAGAATGAGATGATCCTCTTATATGTGATGCTGATGATAGGTTTGTTGAGAATTTAAAAAAATATAATAAAATTTTATATTATTTTGAATATTAAAATTCACAATAGGATTGAAAAAAATGTACTCTGACTTGTTAGAATGATGGTTGTTTAAATTTATTTAAAAGATATAATTTTTTTTATATATTTAATATAAAGAGTTAAGTGGTTAGGTCAGGGTCATGCTTTAGATAATTCTGACAATGTGGATGCCTCTTACTCGTAGTTGTTTAGTTAAATGAGTTCACTAATATTATAAATTTATTACATGTTTATTTTTAAAATATGAGCAGAGATACTAACATTCTATGTAATTCTATAATTTCATGCAATATTTTAAAACATATAATAATAATAATAATAATAATAATAATAATAATAATAATAATAATAATAATAATAATAATAATAATAATAATAATAATAATAATAATAATAGTAGGAAGTCCACAAAATGAAAGTATTGGGAATGTTTAAAATTTTTTCAACTATAAATTTAAAATTTGGGTAAAGTATTAAAAGGATTGTATTATAATTGACACAAATAATAATAAAGTATGTTGACATGCCATTCATTAAAATACTAATTTTAAAAGATATAAAAAAGATGAGATTAAATTAGAGTTTAACATAAATTTCATAAAATTGATATTTTTAAATTTTTAATATTAAACTAAAAAAGAATAATTATTTGTACACTTAATTTAAAATTAATAAACCATTATATTAAATTAAATAAAATCAATACTAAATTATAAATTAAAATATTTAAAAGAGAAATATCACACATAGACCAAGTTTATATATTTTTAAAAAATTAAAAATTCAAATTCAAATTATTATTAATGCACACAAAGATTAAGTTTGGTACAATAAACCAAAAGAGTGCCTATTGTGCCTTTAAGAAAAATTACATATAGAAAAGGGTGAGCAACAAATACCAAATTTATAATCAAATCATTTGTGGAAAAAATCTATATTATGTGTGTTGCTATCAACATACATATGTTGTATTATATAACTCTTGAGATTTGAGACCTTATGCTTCACGTCAATTATGTTTGAAAACCTTTTCTTTGACAAGGTCTATAATTTAAATAACTATTGCAGTATACTTGTAACTACTAAAGATAGTAATTGTTACTCGTCGAGTTGTGGGTGCATAACTTTTTTGGGATAACGAGTTACCATACTAGAATGCCTTGGAATGGTAATGGTAGGACATTGCGAAGCTTGGTTTCTCACACAACCCAAAGGATGAGGTCCTGGAATGGTAATGGTAGGGCATTGCAAAGCTTGGTTTCTTGCACAAGCCAAAGGACAAGATCTTAGAATAGAAATGTTTGGGCATCATAGAGATTGGTTACTCACACAAGCCAAAGGACAAGGTCCTAATATAGAAATATTAGGGCATTATGGAGTTTAGTTTCTTGCACAAGCCAAAGGAAGAGGTCCTAGAATATAAATGGTATGGTGTTGTGAAGATTGGTTACTATCACGAGATAAAGGACAAGGTCATGTAATGGTAATGGTAGGGCATCATGGAGCTTGGTTTTTTGCACAAGCCAAAAGACAAGGTCCTTGAATGGAAATGGTAAGGCATCATAGAACTTGGTTACTCACACAAGCCAAAAGATGAGGTCCATGTATAGAAATGGTAGTCCTTGGATATAATGGAGCTTGGTGGCTTGTGCAGTTTGAAGGAGGGATACTGGTTTAGGTGGAGGAATGGATGCCATGATCAATGAGATGGTGAAGATCATACGTCAACCAACCAAAAGAAGATATAATCGATCACTATGCTTGAGGATCTTGGCTTTGTTCCCTAAATTTAAGATTTTAAGGAGGATAAGGATCCATCTCACAAAACAATTCTTCATTATAGGGGTCTCAAACAAAGTCAATTTGTGAAGATATTCTATCATAACTTAGATTGTATATGACTCCACCATAAGTGTATTGAGACATATCCACATCAATTATGAACACTCTACAAAAGGTGTAGAGTTCTAGAAACTCTTTAAAATAATGTCCAAAGGATAAAATGTTTGAACTTGGTTTAACTTGGTTGAAGGGGAGTTGTATCTCAAAAATGGTATGTGCTAAAAATTGATATAAAAAAGTCTAGCATCAAATATCTAATGTCAAGTGTCTCACATAAAAGGTCAAGCAGTTGAATAAAAATTGGAATGCTAAACTCTAGGTCCAAAGTGTTCTTAACAAGTTTAATCTAATAAAATAAAAGTTCTTAGGTCTTTTGGCCAAATGCGGCATCAAAAGCTCGTCTCAAAACAAGCATGTGCTAGGACTTTTTGGAAAAACAAGCACAAAATCTAGACTTAAAAACAAGGTGAGATTTATTCTAACAAATTTGGAACACCTTGGCATAAACTAGGCATTCAAATTTAGACATGGACTTAGTCAAATTGGCATAAGTCATGAAACAAAAGGCACTTAGAGATAGAATATTTCTCCCAAATTTAGGTACAAACAATAGTTTTCAAATTTGGGTTAAGAATTAACCTAAGTTGTATAACCCAAAAGAGAAAGATCAGTGTTTAAGCCCAAAATAGACAAGGCATAAATAGGAATTAATAAATGTTTGGATTTGAACTTGTCAAGGTTAAGTAAAAACTCAACTTAGGAAAACTAGGCTTCTTTGAACAAACAACAAACTAGATGAAATTAAATAACATAACGATACTAGATAAAGACCCAAAAGGCACACATGGATTGGTTTTGAAAATTGGATTTTGGACACAAGGGAAACAAGTCTATGAAACAATTTGAGTATCATAATGGAATTATTGCACTTTAAAGGTATGATCTATGGTTTGTTTCAAGACTTCAATGCAAAAAAACTTCAAATGAATTAGGTGACATAACGTTGCCCTTTTCAATCAAATGCCACACACACAAAGATTTGTCAAAAGACTAAGGCAAAGGTATGTGATTAAAAATGGCCAACATAACACCTCTTCAAACAAAAGAGTGACATATAACCAAAAAAAATTTGGACATGGTATAACAAAAAAAATAGATATTTTAGACTTAAAATGATCAAGGAAACAATTCAAGTGATAATTTGGGTGATGGTTCTACCCCAATTGATGATGAAACTTTTGAGAGCCATAACTTTTGCACCATAGCTCTGATTGACTCTCCATTTGAACCGTTAGAAAGATAAAAATGAGGATAACATGGTGAGATGGCACAGAGCTATGCTTAGTGGTTTTTCACCCTCAAAAACCCAATGGAAGTGACTTAAATTTCAATTTTAGTAGTGCAGTCTAAAAATAGTAATTCCTCTAATTTTGTATTGTTGTGAATCATGGAAGTCAAACCACTTAATCTCCCTTGATATTGGTGACCTTCCACATCCTCCTCCCTTCAAAATGTGTATAAATGAAGATTCAAACCAAAAAAAAAACTAGACATCTCTTCCTAGAGATAAGCATATGTTTGTATTTGTAGTCTTGAGTAATAAAACATCTCTTCTCAAAGAAATCATTGTTACTATGTAATTTTCATGTTCTTGAAATATTGTTCAATAAAAACTTCTAAGTTTTGGATTAGTGGTATCAGAGTGATTTGTCTTGAGAGTGTATGATCTCGAGGATGAGGTCAGGCTACAAGAAGCTTGAGTAGAAAACAATAGAGCTTCCAAATTATCCACCTATTCTCTCTGAATGACCTCAAATGGTAGATGATATCAAGAAATATGACCCATTCAAGGAAATGGTGAATGAATCCCTCAAATGGAAACAAACGTAGATGCTAAAATAATTCACCCAAATTTTCCAACAAATTTTGATGGGATATTCTGGTGCCTCATCTGCACTCGCTAGCTCCTCATCCATGGAACATCCTTTTAGTGCCCCAACACATTTCAAGGTTTAGGTGAATTTTGATATCCCTACATTTTAAGGCAAAATCAATGTTGATGTGGTAGAAAATTGGTTGGATCAATTGTCTTCCTACTTTTTTATAAATATATTCACCGATGGAGAAAAGATCACTTTTTCTCTTTTGAAAGCACCATTGCCCATGAAATATTAGTGGGAAGTGTAGAAAAAGAGGTTTAGTACATATGACATTGGCCTTGAGGTGGAACCTACCTAGGATGATTTCATGGAAGTGGTAAAGGAAGAATACTTTCCCATTAGAGCATATGATGATCTGTACATATAGTGGCAACAACTTTGCCAAGGTAAGGACCAATCTGTTCAAGATTACAATGACATTTTTCATTCTCTATCTACGAGATTGGACATCCAAGAAAGTGACAAACATAAGACTCTCAAATGTCATGGTGGACTACAATGGTACATATGGGGGGAAATGGAACTCTTCAATTTGGAAACCCTCGATGAGGCATACAAGTTTGTAGTGAAGATTGAGCAAAAGCATGGAAGAAAGAATACAAAGAGTCAACCTTCAAAATAGAAAAGTGATAAAGAAGGTCAAACACGAGGCCATTAATTGGAATCAAAAGGGGTTCCAAGATAAGAAACCCCAGAAGGGGAAGATTGGAAAATGGTGTGATTACCACAAAACTAGAACTCACTCCAAAGAAGAATGTCAAGCCATCAAGTTGCTACTTTATAAGTCACAATACTTGACGTCTACTACTCTACCTCATACACACCCTGCAGTCAAAGAGGATGGAGAAGAGATTGTAGATGTTGAGCCCAATACCATCGTTGCTTCATCACAGACCCATGAGGAAAGGCTAGATGACAAGGAAAGGTTATTTCACTTTAAATTATGGGTAAAAGGTAAGCCTCTACATTTGATTCTTGATAGTGGGAGTCAAAAGAATTTAATCTCTGCTAAAGTTGTGAAAAGTCTAAATCTATCTATGAAGCCTCACCCAAAGCCATACAATATTAGATGGTTGATCCCAGGAAGAGACCTCCATGTCACCCATCAGTGTCTTATTTTATATGCAATAAAACCTTTCTAAGATAAAGTATTATGTGATGTCGTCAATCTAGATGTTTTTGATGTACTCCTTGGTCAACCATTCATGTATGATCAACATGGAATCTATGAATCACAAACTTGAAGAATCACCCTCACTCTTGCAACATGGTGCTATAGGGTACCAAAGGTACCACCTCCCACATTTGTCTCCCTGATTAGTGTCAAACAATGTAAGAGATTGGTGGAGAAGACAAAGTAGTTTGTTCTCATGGTGGTCAAACCATAGATATCTAAGAAGGCTGATGTTACAAACTTGACTACATAATCAACACAACAATAGAAGTAGATGTGACAAATCATGGAAGCATATGACTTATTCAAGTCACCCATGGGAGTTCCACTTTACTACTAGGTAAAATATTCTATCAGTTTGATCCCAGAATCACCTTTGCTTAACATTCTTATGTATCATAGATAAATTTTAGAGAATGAAGAGATAAAAAGGTAGGTTTAGGAATTGATTCAAAAGGGTTACATTAGGCCAAACTCTTTACCTTGTGGCATCCTAATTATCCTAGCACCAAATAAATATGGAATATGGAGGCTTTACATTGACTATAAATCCTTGAATAAAATCATTATGAAGAATCACTACCTTGTCCCTAGGATTGATGACCTACTAGACCAGCTTCATGGTGTGAAGTTTTTCATAAAAATTGATCTCAAATCTGGCTATCACCAAATTACCACCAATCCCACCAATGTTTGGAAGACTACATTAAAATCCAAAGAGGGGATTTTTGAATGGTTGGTTATGCCTTTTGGCTGACTAATGTACCTTCAACCTTCATGAGGATGATGGATGATGTCTTGTGACATACATATCTACAATAGAACATGGAAGGAACATCTACAACATGTCTATAAGTTGATTCAAACTCTTCAAAAGCACAAGTTGTATAAAAATCTTGAAAAGTGCACATTTGAGATGAAAATAATTTAGTACCTAGGGTACATTGTGAATAAGGATGGGGTCCATGTCGATCCAGAGAAGATTTAGGTTATTTGAGAATGGCCTTCACCAAGGACCCTACAAGAACTTTCTAGCTTCTTAGGTCTTGAAAATTTATATTGTAGGTTTGTTCTTGGATTCTCACATGTTGCTTGGTCACTAACTCAAGTGACTAAAGGAGGAGCTAAAGTTTCATTTCAATGGAGTGAAATATAATAAAGGGAATTTGAGAATTTGAAGAATAGACTCTACCCAGCCCCTATTCTTGCCTTGCCTGACTTGTATTAACCTTTTGAGTTGATGAAAGATGTGTCTAAATATGTCATGGGAGCTATTATAATGTAACATGGCCATCCTATTGCATATCACAATGAAAATTTCACTGATATAGTTAAGAAATACTTGACATACGACAAGGATCTCATGCCATTATGCAAGCCTATAAACAATGGAAACACTACATCTTGGGGAAAGATATCGTCATCCACATTGACCACAGACCATTAGAATTCATCTAGATGTAGATTAAACTATGAAATAAGAGGAACCAAAAGTGGGTGACATATCTAAAATAGTTCCATCTGATAATTAAACACAAAAAGTGGAGCTTAAATATAGTTGTAGATTGTTTGAGTCACCCACCAATTACTGCACTCATAATAATTCTTAACCTATGCAGACATGAGACTACCTCTTAGGGTGCTCTGTATGAAGCAGATCCTACCTTTGCTAATACATATCATGTATTTCAATAAGGTAAACATGTTTCTAATTTTTATTTGTTAGATAATATCCTCTATCACATGGGGCACATCTATGTTCTAGTTACATAGTAATATAAGATGATATGGGAAGCACATTTTAGTAGGACTATTGGGCACTTTGGTGTAGCAAAGACATTGAAAATTATTCAAAAACACTTCTACTAGCACCATATGTGAAAGGATGTGGAAAGGTACCTCAAATCTTGCACCCCATATGTGATAGCCAAGCCAACAAATAAGAAGCAATGATTATCCATGCCATTGTCAAAACCAACTAGGCATTGGGAATCTATCTTAATGGGTTTTCTCTTAGGTTTTCCCACTTCAAAACATGTCAAGGACTATATTTTTGTTGTAGTTGATCATTTTTTTAAAATGGCTATCATGATTGCTTACAAAAAAAAAATATCTACTGAAGAAATTGATCAACTATATTTTAGTCATATATGGCTCCATTTTGGTCTCCCCAAGTCCATTGTCTCAGATAGAGATATTAGGTTCTTGAGCATCTTCTGGTCCACTCTATGGAAGATGATGGATACCAAGCTGATGAAGTCCACAACCTTCCATCCATAGACTGATGGTCAGATAGAAGTGGTGAACCACCTAATTATTCATATGATTTGGATATATCACTCCAAACATCAATGCATATGGGATGAGGGGATTCTTTTCATACAACATGGGTATAATCGAGCCCTTTACAACTCAAATAAGCATAGTCTATTTCAAGTATGCTTTGGGTTCCAACCTATGGCACTAATTGATATAGTCATTCCATTATCCACCATGGAATACACACCTCATGGGAAATATGAGGTAGCAAAAGAAAAAAAGGTCATTAAAAAAATGCAACACATCCAGTAGTAGGTTCATGAAATTTTGGAGAAGATGAATTAGAAGTATAGACAATGCCATGACAAACATAAGATTGCACACCATTTTGTTGTAGGTGACAAGGTTTGGTTGCAACTTCATGACGAGTGTCATCTAACTCCTCATTTAACCAATATTCAATTGGTGTCTTATCAACCAGGGTCAGTGTCCAAAGCTATCTATAGTAAGGTATGGGATGGTAGATCTAGAAGTCTGCTTATCGGGGTACTTGTTGATCTTATTCTAACTTTGACTAAACTACTTGATTCACGCTTTTGCTAAAAAAAGAAAAAAATCAAATCAATCCACTCTTTTGATAGAAATAAAAGATCACACTCCTATTTTATGTTTGTAGGGAAAGTAAATTCACAATTCTACTTATAAAAATAAATTTACATCACATTTCTGCTATAAAAGAAAACATACTTTGCATAGAAAAGAAATGAAATAAGAAAATGCTCTTTTTAAAATATGAATTTGTTTTGATGTTTTTATAAATAAATGAAAATAGTAACAAGATTATAACTAATAAAATATAACATAAATACCATACACAGTTCTTTGTTCCAAGGAGAGTGGGCCCTTGCTCCTCTCGAACTCAGGAACAAAGATTAATCAGTGCTGAAAAACTTGAAGTATTAATTCATAGAAATGAAATAATTACAATCTGATTGAAACTTGTATGCTTATCAAATTATTGATCCTCTATTTTCTTTATATCTTCTATTTTCTTCTTTTTTTGTAGTCAAAAGTCTTACACTTTATAAGAATACAATCAAATCAAAATAGGATGCAAAAGAATAGGACTTCTGGTCAATCCCTTCATCCAAAGATAGGAGATTGGATTTCCAAGAGATCCAATTATTTTTATGATATAAATATCCTATCCTATAATAGTTCTAAAATCTGATTATCTACAAATCTATCAAAAGTAAGTCCTTCAAAATAGCAGGTGGTTATTTTCCTTATTGGATTCCAGCTAAAATGGTTCTTTCTTATCCTATCTGGTCTCTAGCTTCCCATTGTCCTTATAGAATTATCGATATTAACCCTATGGATTCCATAGAAATGAGCCTACAGATTCCATATAAATAAGCCTATGGAGTCCGTAGAAACAAACCTGCGGAGTCCGTAGAAACAAGCCTGGAGAGTCCATAGAAACAAGCCTGTGGAGTCCGTAGAAAGAAGCCTGCAGAGTCCGTAGTTCTGTTGGATGGAGATAAAAATGGAATGTTCACTATACATCACCTATGTCTTCTTCCTAAGCATTCTTCACATAAAAGATCACTAAAACATGATATGTATTAGAAATTAATGACAATGTAAAGATTCAGTCTTTGGTTTAATATAAACAAGACAAATATCTATTTTCCATGTAATAGATATCTAAGAATCTAAGATTTGTATAAGATAATATCCTTCGAGAGATGATTTGAAGGAAATAACATGTCAATAATGATCCATGTTTTGAGCTCATCATCTCCCCCAAGCTTTAATTTTTTCAAGTCCCATTGCAAACATTTATTAGTGTTCATTGCTCTGGCTTCTACTTTCTACACTCTAACTCAAATCATATTCATCAAATTCATTTTTTATGTGTCTATTTGAATTGTTGGTAAATCCTTGATGTGTTTGAATCATTTTTTTCCATATACTAAATTGGTCTTCTGATTGTGGAGCCCAAATCTACCATCCTAGAATAGGTATGATCAACAAAGAGGGTCTATATCTCATGCCAATCCATTTCTGTTCTCCCCCAGAGTTGATTACCTCTATTACAATTTATAGAATTGAGGATGCTCTCCTCATACTCCATCTTAAGTTATTTGGGGACATGACTTATTGCCTTTAAAGAGGCACTAAAAGTTGGTCCCATCTGTTTACACTTGCAACCATTATTGAATCAAAATTATGTCTTGAAAACAAATGAAAAGAAATAGTACAATAATATAGAGCCTATAAATAATGTGTTTTAACCTCATCATTTAACAAAGCATAGTTAAAATTCTATTTTATCAATATGGGAATATAAAAGTCTGGTTTGACACATAATCCTATAGTCTTAGCATGATTTGTATAGTCCCCAAATCTGCCTTTCCATGCTATCTAATTTTTGAATGTAGAATGTAATGCTCTCAGTTGAACTTATCCTACATGAATATTTATCAAAAACTTATTGTGATCATGATTTATAGAATCAAGTCATGAAAATAAAATTCAAAAAGCAAATCCTGCTAATCAAGTTTAGCACTATAGAAAATTTCTAAAAAAATTGTTGGCTACAAAATTTTGTAAAGAAGATGACAGGAGATCCATAGAAGTTGACATCTATAAAATTGTTCAAATAAAAATAAACTGTATGTGGGAGAAGGATTCCTACATGCCAAAAGAGTTTCTCCTAATTTGAATGTATCCTACAAATTTTCTTCTAACTCTTGGACTTTAGCCTCTAATTCTTTCTTTTCATTTTCCAAGAGTTTGTTTGAAGAAGTTGCATCTTTGTTTTTCTATTTAAGTACAAAATATTATTCTTCAATTTTATGTAGTATTTTCAAGGGAGGAATAACTAGATTACTTTTTTGACAACCATGGTCAACAAATACCTTAGGAGGAGAAAATGCAATAGCAGGTGCTTCAGAAGAGTTTACCAAATTTTGTAATCTCCTATTTTCCTTCTTCAAACTTTCTACATATATCCAAAGACCAATCTATTTATCTTCATGTTATTTTATTATTTCCTCTAATCTATGAATTTTTGTGGCATGATCAGCAGATAATGTATCTAATTTTTGTACCAAATATGAGTTGAGATAGTCCTTGTCTTGCAATTGATTGATCAAGTCAGCAATGTCAGCTATCTATTGTTGTTCAAGAGATTGAGCTTGAAAAACTTGCAAAGTTAGCTACATAATATGATCATTTAGATTTTATGATTTGCCTTTCTCATTGGTACATATAGTTTTCCCTTTATCTATTGTATTTTCAATTGGAACAGGTGGTTTTTATACCTTACTTAATTCCTCTACCGTGTGTGGCTCTTCCTCTAGATTTTGCTCCTCCATTATGATTGGAGAGTTCCTTTCAAAAGGAGTTTATTCAATATATGTAGGTGTAGGAATATTATGATGTATGGGGGAATGAGACACCATTTTAAGACTATCTAAAATATCTATAATTTCTTGTTCATCTTCTTCTGTTAAAATGTGCCTTCTTCTTCTTTTAGTTACTCTTTGAGCTACACTTGGCTGATGTTTCTTCTTAACCACCAAACCCTTGGTCTTCTCAAGTTATGTAGAAACCTTTCATTTCAATTTTATTCTTACTATCAAAGGAACTGGTTGTACTAACAACTCATGAGGTTCTTGTGGAGACCTTGAAATTTCAAGGTTTTGAGACATTGTGATTCTTCTTGAAGAAGAAGGGATTTTTGTGGAGATTACAGTCTGAGATTGTTTTCTTGGTGTTGTATTCTCAGCTGATGGGGTAGGTAGAGATGAGTGTTCTTATGGTACATTTGGGGTTTCTTGTGCCATACTATTCTTAAATTCCTCCCAGACCTCTTGACCTTGCTAAAGGAAATGATGCTGGATAATAAGCTGAATAAGGCCATGATGCCTAAAAGCAATAGTAGGGGTTATAGACATAACTTGTAGAGCACCATAGAAGAAATATGGGAGGTTAATTTTGTAATGAGGGTTTTGTCTCCCATGCTTAAGATGTATTAACATTTTCATGGCATCTCCCCCTAAAATATTGTGTTGCCCTTCACAAATGATATATTTAAGTACCCACTTGGCTATAGATTTCTAAGGTTCAAAAAGTGAATTTATTTTAATCCCTTTTGATTTTTCCTTGGAATCTACTAGACATGAAGTTATAGTCTACTTATTACCATTAAACTAACTAATTAAATCACTAAATGAAACTCTACCTGTAGCTCTCATTCCTTCTTCTGGAACTTGTATAATTTGGCTTATGATTTGAATTGTAATAGGAATAACAATGTCTTTCACAATTGAAAATTCAGGGGTGAGATTGGTAACAAATTCACTTACCATTGTTTCATCAAAACCCTAGAGATTTTCAATGAAAGGTATCCAGCCATTGGCTCTGAACACTGCTATAGAAGCTTTGTCTTTATGAAACTTCGCTAGATCCTTCAGCTCTGATCTTGTCTTCTGTCCCATTTCTATGCAGAGTCACAGTCAGCTTGGTTCCTTTAACTCCAATTAAGGTGTAGACCATTCTTTTGTTGAAGTTAGTAGGCAATAAGCCTTGAGGATCAGCTTCTATTGAAGTTTTTAGAAAGGAAATGGTTCATTTGAAATCTTATAGCTGCATGAGTCCGTAGTGTGGTATGATGTTTTGATATAGCTAAGCACCACACATTTTTATAGAGTGTGCCAACTGTTTGGTCTCATCAATACAAGTTATGTGAAATGATGATATGTCATATTGACAGTGATAGTGATTCATTATTTCATTGAAAACCCCTTTTAATGATGTCCCATCATTATGGTACTTGATGACTCAATTGATGATATCAAAGCTGCACAGTTATCCATACACCTTTGGTGGCTCAGTTGCATGATTTTTCATTATAGCATGTGTCATTCTATTTTAGATGATTCAAATTTAGGTCATCTTAAAAGAATAGGGTCTTAATTAAATCGAAGATAATTAGTTAACTAAACATATATAAATAAAATATATGTCTTACTTACTTTAACCTTAGACATTATCCTTTGCTCGCCATGTGTCCTGCAAAAATAGGTTTGCATGGATTAGTTTATTGCATGGAGATGATAAATCATAGTGTCATGATGATATTTTCTTATAATTTTTTGTTTTTTTCCCTTTGGCCAACCATTCTTGGTTTTCTAGCCAAAGCCCTTTTTTTTGCAATGCATAGCCAGCCAGCAAGTTGGTTTTCTGGGCATGCATTGTTAATAGCATCCCTGGAAGGGTTTTCACTATTGATTTATTATTATTATTATTATTATTATTATTATTATTATTATTATTATTATTATTATTATTATTATTATTATTATTATTTTATTTTTAATTTTTTAATTTTTTTTTTTGGAGGATTATCAAGGAGCATGTTTATTGGAAGAAGCAGAGCTTTCTAGAACAACTACTCGATTCTTTACTTTTTGAATAAATTCATTTTATTGAGAAGTTTTTGATAGAGATTCAACCTATGTCCATTGACTAACAGAGCTCTTTTGTTGACATCAATAGGTATCAGCTTAACAAAACCATTTTCATAGACCTCTTCAATCTTATAAGGTCCCAACCATCTTGTTTGTAGTTTTCCTTTAAACTATTGAAATTTAGAATCAAACAATAGTGCCTAATCTTATTTTTGAAACTTCCATTACTTAATTTGTGCATCATGCCAAACTTTTTTTTGATGTTGTACTAGTTCAGTTCTTTTTAGTGCTTCCATCCTTATTTCATCAAGTTGATTAAGGTGTAGGAGTCTTTCTTTCTGTATTTATTCTAACTCAATTCCTACTTATACAGTTGTTTTCAAAGTTTGTAATTCAAATTTAATAGAGAATAAAGGCTTATTACCATAAACCAATTCATAAGGTGAAAATTTAGTTTTTGTTTTCCAAGTAGTATTATAGGCCCAAACAGTTTTTGGTACCTTATCTGGCTAATCCTTTCTGCTGGAATAAATAGCCTTAGTTAAAATTGTTTCTAGTTCTCTATTGGTGACTTCAACTTTTCCATTCACTTGTGGATGGTATGGAGATGTTTTTATGTGCTGAGTTTGATATACTTTCATGAAATGCTTTATCATGTTTGACATGAACTGCGGTCCTTGATCTGAGACTATCTCTCTTGGAGCACCAAATCTTTACATGATTTTGAAATATAAGAAATTAGATACCATCTCCTCTCTTGCATGAGTTAATGCTTCCACTTCTACCTACTTGGTCATGTAGTCTGTACATACTAGGAGATATTATTTTCCTCTAGAAGGAGGATCCACTAGACTGATAAAATCAATTCCCCATTTCTCAAATGGTTTTAAAATCAATTGAGGATGAGGGTACAAAGGCATCTCTATTGAAAGAGTAGGTTGTCTAATTCACTGACAAGCATCACAATGTCTGACATATCTTTTTACTTGTTGATGAAGATGAGGCCAATAATATCCTACTCCCAAGATTTTATGTATAGTTCTTTGAGCTGAGTAATGGCCTCCTCCTGGTTCATCATGACAAGCTCTAATAATATCATAAGATTCACCATTTCTCACACACCTCTGAAACACATGATCAGGTCCAAGTTTAAATAACATTCTATTAATCCATTTAAAATAAGAACTTTCTTTGATTAAACATTTCTTTTCTTTTTGTGAAAAGTGCATAGGAAACTTCCCTGTGGTGAGATAATTGGCTATATCAGCAAACCGCAAAGATTGTGCTAAAATAGAAAATAATTGTTCATCTAGAAAGTCATGTTCCACTGGTTCTTCTTCTCTTGTAGTGTTGATTCTTGACAAGAAATCAGCAACCACATTAGACTTCCCTAGTTTATCTATAATAGTAACATCAAATTCTTGTAAGAGCAATAGCCATCTAATAACCCTACCTCCTACAATTAGTTTTTTGGTAAGATATCTAATAGATGAATGGTCTATATAGACAAATACCTTGTAGCCTATTATGTAGTGTTTAAATTTGTTGATTGTATAAATTATAGCTAAGAATTCCTTCTCAGTTGTGGTGTAATTTCTTTCAGCAGGTGTCATGTTTTTGCTAATATAATATATAACATACATGTTACCTTCATCCTTTTGTCTAAGAAATGCTCCTAGTGTTGTATTGGAAGCATCTTTGTATATATGGAATGGCTTAGTCCAATTTGTTCTTCTTAATACTAGAGTAGTAACAAGTTTAGCTCTGATGGTTTCAAAGGCTTGCTGGCAACTGTCATTCCATTCGAATGTACTGTCTTTTGTAAGCAAGGCAAACATAGGGGTAGCTATTTGACTAAACTTATCTATGAGGTGTCTATATTAACTAACATGTCCCAAAAAACTCTTAAATTTAGTTTGTGTTTATGGAATGGATAAATTATAAATTATTTCAACTTTCTTTAGATCTACTTGAATGCCTTTTGTAGAAATATGATGTCCCAAGACTATTCCTTCATCCATCATCAACAAAAATTTCTCATGGCTCAAAGATAATTAATGTTCCTCACATCTAATCAATACTCTTTCCAAGTTGGTAAGAGTTTATTCATAAGTTTCATCATAAACAGTGAAATCATCCATATATACCTCAACACAATTATTGTTAAGGTCAAAGAATATTGTCAGAACTACTCTTTAGAAGGTTGTTGGAGAATTACAGAGTCAAAATGGAAGTACTCGATAAGCAAAAGTTCCTCAAGGCTAGGTAAATGTGGTTTTATCTTGATCTCCAGCTGCTATTATTATCTGGTTATACCTACTGAACCCATCCAAGAAAGAAAAATATTTTTTTCCTACCAAGTTATCAAGAACTTGATTAAAGAAAGGTAAAAGAAAGTAATCCCTTAATGTTGCTTTGTTTAATTCTCTATAATCCACACATAATCTTAAATTTCCATTTTTCTTGGGCATAATTACCAAAGGTGACACCCACTAGCTGTCTGAGATGGGGTAAATAAACCCAACTTCCAACAACTTTTGTATTTCTACTTTAACTATTTCCTTTAGTGCTGGGTTTATTATTCTTTGTGGTTGTCTGATCAGGTTGACACATTCTATGTAAATGTGATGAGTGCATATGCTGGGGTGAATTCCTTTCATGTTGGTATAATCCCAAGCAAAATCCTTGGTATATCTTTCCAATACCTCAAAGAGTTGATCTTCCTCTTCATTTGTTAACCAACTATTGATGTTCAAAAATTTTCCAGGTAATACCATGATTGGTTTTGTATCTAGGTAGTTGGATTCTATTTTCTTAAACTCACTAATTAATGAGTTCAAAGGACATGGATGAGGAATTAGCTTATGAAATATGGTTACATTATAAAAAACTCTTTTCTAAGAGGAATCGGTCTTGCTAAACAATAATGAAATGCATCTAATAAATGAGTTTGTTGTTATTCTACCAATTTCCACACACTTTCCTAAATCAATCTATGATCATATGATGAAGAAGTACTAGCAGAAGTAGAAGTGAAGGTTTCAAAATTTTCCATGGACCCAAGAATCCTAAACTAAGGTAGTACATAGCTTTCAGATTAGCAGAGTCCGTAATTTCTAGACTAGCATAGTTTGTAGTTTCTAGGTATGTCTCTATTTAATTCTTCCAAGTGTTTTGAAACTGTGATTACGGCTAAGGAGGAAATGTTGTTTAATTTTGTATCTGATTCATCCACCCAAAATTATTGTATGCAATTTTTTGATGGTTTTATAGGAGGATACAAGGAGATGCATTTGGTTTTAACCCATTGGAAATGGTCATATCTCCTGACCTACAATCAAGAAATGCTACTACAGTGTCCAACTATGGTCTACCTAGGATTATAGGATATCCTAGATTCTTTGTTTTTGGTTTCAAGACCATGAAATCTATTGGATATTCCCAAGATTCTATTAACACTTCAACATTTTCTATAGTTCCCTCTGGTTTCATTACCAACTAGTCCGCCATTTGAAGAATGGTAGATGTAGGTTGCATTTTCATAAGAGATAATGCATCAAGAGTATCAATTGTCATGGCATTAATTGCTACTCCCAAATCTACCAAGATATTAGGAATTTCTTTTCCTCCGATTGTGACTGTGATCACTGGGCTTCCCAAATCTACATATTTTGGAACTAATAGTTTTCCTACTAATAAATCAACAATGTTTCCATCAACATGAATGGTTCTAAGATATTTTACCTTCTTCCCAAGTGTCTTAATACAAAGGTTTTTGATGATCTTATTTAATTTAGGTATATCCCTAATAGCTTGTAGAAGGGGTACCTCAATATTGATCTTTTACAACTCATAGACCAAGTTTTGAGTCTAGTTTGATATCAATTTCTCTTAATCTTTCAAGAAAAGGAACTACTAGTTTAGTAGTGTTTCCTTTGTTTACTTCAGGGATTATTTTGATTTCAGCTTCTCCAGTGCTTAATTGAGATGATTCTATCTTTTCATTTTCATCAGGTATCTCAGAATTGAGTACTAAAGGTTTTTTTATAGTTTTTCCTAATCTCAAATGTATGTCTAAACACTCAATAGCTCCAACATTGATTATTTCTTTCTGTTCATTGATGTAAACAGGTGCTGGTTATTTATTTTTTGGATTTGCTATTGGTTGTGTAGGCATTGAGGGATGATTGATTTGTACTTGTTGCTAAATAACTAGGGGTTGCATAATGGTTTGTTGTTGAAGTGGTCTTCTTGGTTGGGTGAATTGTGACTATGGGTTTCACTACTGATTCCATTGTTGGTATGGTTGTGGCATCCAATGCTACTATGGTACCCATTGTTGTTGTGGCTATGGCACCATCTATGGAGGTGTTGCATCCAATTTTGTCCTACCCATGGATTTTGAATTGATGGAATTTGGGGTTGATTCCAAAATGGTGAAGGGACTGAAACATTCCATGGTGCCATCCATGGATTGACTAGATTTCTTCCATTAAACTATCCTTGAGCTTGGTTTTGTGGGGTAAATTTTTGTCTTTGAATATAATTTACTTCTTCAGGAGACTGGACTTGGGTTTTCATTTGATTCTTTAAAACAGGTAGAAGGGTGCAATATTTGGTATCATGATCTGTTGCATCAAAGATCCCACATTATAAAATATTGGTTCTATCTAGGGGGTAGTGTCTAAGGGCATGTTTCTATCTACACTTAGGACAGTAGATTACTAAAGGCTCTATTGCATTTGCCTTATCTTGAAGACCATCCAGAGTATTATTTAGTGTAACCAGAATATCTATTTTGAGATTAACAAATTCTTCCATTAATTTACCCACTTCATTAGATTTCCCCAACTATCCTTTCCTAATTCCAAGTTGTGTTCAAGAGTAATTGGTATAAAGCTCATAAATTTGATTGAAATCCAACTTATTTATGTCTCCTCCACCCATTAGATTTAAGGCATCTCTAGTGTCTTTGTCCAATCCTTTCAAGAAAACCAATTTTTGAACATCTTTAGCGAGTGGATAATTTATTCTTTTATGAGTGAACATGAATCTATCCAAATAATCTTCTAAAGATTCATCCTCATTCTGTTTGATTTTTAAGAAATCCTCTTTTCTTTCTCACACTTGATAGTAATCTTGGTATTTGTTCAAGAATTCTATTTCCATGTCATCCCATGTTTTAATAGAATTGCTAGGTAAACCCATGAACCATCTCATAGCTACATCTTTAAGTGTAGAGGGAGATAGTTTTAATTTTTGGATATCAATTGTGTAAACATAGGTTTGACATAGCACCTTAAATTAAAATAAGAGTTGATTAGGATCTTTTGTAGATCATCCCTAGAAATTTGGCAGATTAACCGATCAAATATTTTTCATGGGGGTTTGATCATTAGGATCTAAAATAATAGGAAAGGAGAAAGTCCTTCCTGGTTGTGCAAATTATTGATTTTGTTGGATATCCATTTCTTCTTCTGATGATATTTCAAAGTCAGGTGATCTTTGCACTGAATGTTTGTGGTCTCAACTATAGGTTGTTCCAAGTTCTCAAAATTTTCTTCAGCTATGGATATTTGAAATTCTTTGTCTAAGTCTTTATCAATCTCTAAATAATGTCTTCCTATGAGAGATTGATCTTGAGGAATTTGTCATATGGGGCTTGTGTGTGGTAATGGCCTGGTTCCTATCCTAGTTTTAGAAGATTCTTGCAAATAGGTTTCACTTGTATCTTCTGGTTCACTACTCAGAGATGTTGAAGGAGTGTCCACTTGTGTCCTTGGTGGAAAATTTGGAATAAATCATTATTTAGAATCTCTAGGATGTTACATCAATTAATTAATTATTTTTAGGATTTTATGATTTTTACAAGTTTTTTTTCTAGATCAATAATTATTACCTTATTAACACCTTATGTTCCCCAAAAATGGTGCAAAAAATGATGAGTGTTGTCTAACTCCTCATTTAACCCATATGCAATCAGTGTCTTATCAACCAAGGCCTATGTCCAAAGCTATCTACAGTAAGGTATGGGATGGTAGATCTAGAAGTCTGCTTATGGGGGTACTTGTTGATCCTATTCTAACTTTGTCTAAACTACTTGATTCACACTTTTACTAAAAAAAGAAAGAAATCAAATCAATCCACTCTTTTTCTAGAAATAAAAGATCACACTCCTATTTTAAGTTTGCAAGAAAAGTAAATTCACTCTTCTACTTACAAAAAGAAATTTACTTCACACTTTTGCTGTAAAAGAAAACATACTTTGTGTAGAAAAGAAATGAAATAAGAAAATGCTCTTTTTAAACTATGAATTTGTTTGGATGTTTTTATAAATAAATGAAAATAGTAACAAGATTATAACTAATAAAATAGAACATAAATACTATACACAGTTCCTAGTTCCAAGAAGAGTGGGCCCTTACTCCTCTCAGACTCAGGAACAAAGATTAATCAGTCCTAGAAACTTGAATTATTAATTCATAGAAATGAAATAATTACAATCTGATTGAAACCTATATGCTTATCTAATTCTTGATCCTCTATTTTCTCTATATCTTCTATTTTCTTCTTTTTTTATAGTCAAAAGTCTTACACTTTATATGAATACAATCAACTCAAAATAAGATGCAAAATAATAGGACTCCTGGTCAATCCCTTCATCCAAAGATAGGAGATTGAATTTCCAAGAGATCTAATTATTTCAATGAAATAAATATCCTATCCTATAATAGTCCTAAAAACTGATTATATACAAATCTATCAAAAGCAAGTCCTTCAAAATAGTAGGTGGTTATTTTCCTTATTTGATTCAAGCTGGAATGGTTCTTTCTTATCCTATCTGGTCTCCAACTTCCCATTGTCCTTACAAAATCTTAGTATTGACTCTTCATATTTTGTAGAAATGATCCCACAGAGTCTATACAAATAAACCTATAGAGTCTATAGAAACAAGCTTGTAGATTCCATAGAAACAAGCCTATAGAGTCCGTAGAAACAAGCCTGCAGAGTCTGTAGAAACAAGCATATGGAGTCTGTAGTTCTGTTGGATAGAGATCAAAATGGAATGTTTACTGTACATGGCCTATGTCTTATTCTTAAGAATTCTTCACACAAAAGATCACTAAAACATGTTATATATTAGACATTAATGACAAAGTAAAGATTTAGTCTTTGGTTTAATATAAACAAGATAAATATCTATTTTCCATGTAATAACTATCTAAGAATCTAAGATTTATATAAGATAATATCCTTTGAGAGATGATTTGAAGAAAATAACATGTCAATAATGAGCCATATTTTGAGCTCATCACTTCAAAAGGAATGAATTACAGGCCCACACAAAAAAATTTGACCTTTGAGATATGGTCCCTACACCATCATGAAAAAAGTTAGAGAAAATACTTTTGAGTTGAACCTACCAGCCTACCTTGCTTTGCATCCAATATTCAAGATGGATCTCCTCAAACCATATCATGTCCCTCTACTGGACACTTCATTCATAATAGAACAATAAGACATTGATGAACTTGATCCATAGAGATTTTTTCTCTAGTGGAGGAGGATCAGATTATGGACAGCTGGATGAAGACAATAAGAGGATGCTCTATTCCACTTTATCGGGTGGTCAAAAGGGGATAGCTTAGCCACTAAGGTGTGTGGCTTACATAGAATCAAATCAAGACAAAAATATTTCACTTGATGAGGAATATTGATGTAATGGGGACCATTTTTTTTCAAGGAGGGAGGAATGATCTGGGCAATACTTTAGGTGACAATTCGGGTGATGGTTATACCCCAATTGATGACAAAACTTATGAGAGCCATAACTTTTACACCATAGCTCTGATTGAATCCCCATTTGAACCATTGGAAAGATAAAAATGAGGAGAATATTGTGATATTTTATTGATATTATCTTTGTGGGTTTTAACCCTTGAAAACCCAATGGAAGTGCCTCAAGTTTTAATTTTAGTAGTATAGTCTAAAAATAGTAAGTTTATAAAAATAGTAATTCCTCAAATTCTGTATTGTTGTAAATCATGAAAGTCAAACCACTTAATATAACTTGAGATTGGTGACCTTCCACATCATCCTCATACCTTCAAAATATGTATATTTAAGATGTAACCCAAAAATAATATCATACATCTCTTCCCATAGATAAGCATATGTTTGTATTTGTAGTCTTGAGTAATAAAAAATCTCTTCTCAAATAAATCATTATTACTATGTTATTTTCATGTTCTTGAAATATATTTTAACCAAAATTTTTAATTTTTAGATTAGTGGTATCAGAGTGGTTTATCTTGAGAGTGTATGATCCCAAGGATGAGGTCAGGCTACAAGAAGCTTGGGTGGAAAATAATAGAGCTTCCAAACTATCCCTTTATTCACTCCAAACAACCTCAAATGGCAGACAACATCGAGAAATATGATCCCTTAAAGGAAATGGTGAATGAATCCCTCCAATGTCAACAAACATAGATGCTACAATAATTCACCCAAATTCTCCAATAAATTTCAATGGGAAATTTTGGCGCCTCATCTACATTCCTTGGCTCCTCATCCATGGAATGTTCTTTCAATGCCCCAACACCTTTCAAGGTTTATCTAAATTTTTATATCCCTACATTTGAAGGAAAAATTAATACTAATGCACTAGAAAATTGGTTAGATCATTTGTCTTCCTACTTTTATGTAAATAAATTCACCGATGGAGAAAAGATCACTTTTGCTCTTTTGTAAGCATCATTGTCTATGAAAAATTGGTGGGAAGTGTAAAAAAAGAGGTTTAGTACATATGAAATTATCCTTGAGGTGGAACCTATCTAGGATGATTTCATAATGTGGTAAAGGAAGAATACTATCCCATTAGAGCATATGATGATATGTACATATAGTGGTAATAACTTCACCAAGGTAAGGACCAATCTATTCAAGATTACACTGACATTTTCATTCTCTATCTATGAGATTGGGCATACAATAAAGTGAGAAACATAATACTCTCAAATATCATGATGGACTACAGTGGTACATATGGGGGGAAATAGAACTCTTCAATTTGGGAACCCTCGGTAGGGCATACAAGTTCATAGTGAAAATTGAGTAGAAGCATGGAATAAGGAATACAAAGAGTCAACCTTTGAAAGGGAAAAGTGACAAATAAGGTCAAACATAATGCCAAAATTGGAAGCAAAAGGATTTTCAAGATAAGAAACCTCAGAAGGGGAAGACTAGGAAATGGTGTGATTACCACAAAACTAGAACTCACTCTAAATAAGAATGTCAAGCCATCAAGTCACTACTTTGTAAGTCATAATAATCAACATCTACTACTCTACCTCATATACACCCTATGGTCGAAGAGGATGAAGAAGAAATTATATATGTTGAGCTCGATACCATCATTTATTCATCATAGACCTATGAGGAAAAGCTAGATGATAAGGAAAGGTTGTTTCACTCTAAATTATGGGTAAAAGGTAAACCTCTATATTTTATTTTTGATAGTGGGATTCAAAATAATTTAATCTCTACTAAAGTTTTGAAAAGTCTAAATCTATCCATGAAGCCTCACCCAAAGCCATACAGTATTGGATGGTTGAGCCCAAAAAGAGACCTCCATGTCACCCATCAGTGTCTTCTTTTATATGTAATAAAACATTTCTAAGATGAAGTCTTATGTGATGTGGTCAACCTAGATTTTTGTGATGTACTCCTTGGTTATCCATTCATGTATGATCGACATGGCATCTATGAATCATGAACTCAAAGAATCACCCTCTGTCTTGGAATGTGGTGCTACAGGGTACCAAAGGTACCACCTACCACATCTATCTCCCTAATTAGTGTTAAATAATGCATGAGATTGGTGGAAAAGATAAATAAATTCATTCTCATGATGGTCAAACCATAGAGATCCAAGAAGGCTAATGTTACAGTCTTGGCTACATAATCAACACAATAATAAAAGTAAATGGGATAAATCATGGGAGAATATGATGACTTATTCAAGTCACCCAAGGGAGTTCCACTTCACTACTAGGCAAAACATTCTATCAATTTGATCCCAAGATCACCTTTGCCTAATAGTCCTATGTATCACAGATCAATTTTGGAGAATGATGATATAAAAAGGTAGATTCAGGAATTGATTCAAAAGGGTCACATTAGACCAAGATCTTTACCCTATGGGAGCCTAACGTTCCTCATACCAAAGAAATATATAACATGGAGGATTTACATTGACTATCAAACCCTAAATAAAATCACTTTGAAGAATCACTATCCCTTCCCCAAGATTGATGACCTACTAGAACAGCTTTGTGGTGTGAAATTGTTCACTAAAATTGATCTCAAATCTAGTTATCACCAAATTCCCATCAATCCCACTGATGTCTAGAAGACTACATTCAAATCCAAAGAGGGGCTCTTCAAATGGTTGGTTATGCCTTTTGGCTTGACTAACACACTTACAACCTTCATGATGATGATTGATGACATCCTATGACCCTTCACCAACTCATTCATGGTTGTCTACCTAGATGACATACTCATCTATAGTAGAACATGGAAAGAACATCTACAACATGTTCATAAGGTGCTTTAAACTCTTTAGGAGCATAAATTATATGCAAATATTCACAAGTGCACATTCAAGATGAAAATAATTCAGTAGCTAGGGTACATTATGAATGAAGAAGTAGTCCATGTCGATCTAGAGAAGATTCAAGTTATTTGAGAATGGTCTTCACCAAGGACCCTCAAAGAACTTCACAGCTTCTTGGGTCTTGCAAATTTCTATCATAAGTTTTTTATTAGATTATGACATGTTGTTTGGTCACTAAATTAAGTGACTAAAGGAGGAGCTAAAGCTACATTTCAATAGGGTGAAATATAACAAAGGGAATTTGAGAATTTGAATAATAGATTTTGCTCAACCCCTATTCTTGCCTTGCTTGACTTATATCAACCTTTTAAAATGATGATATATGTGTCTGAATATGCCATGGGAGCTATCATCATGCAACATGACCATCTTATTACTTCTCATAGTGAAACTTTCACTGATACAGTCAAGAAATACTTGACATATGACAAAGAGCTCTATACCATTATGAAGGGTTGAAAATAATCAAAACACTACATCTTGGGGAAAGAGATAGTCATCCACATTGACAACATACCATAGACCATTGGAATTCATCTAGACGTAGAGAAAACTATAAAATGAGAGGCACCAAAATTGGGTGACATATCTACAATAGTTTCATCTGATAATCAAATACAAAAAAGGGAGATAAAATATAGCCATAAATTATCTGAGTTACCCACTAATTACTGCACTCATAATAGTTCTTAACCTATGTGGACATGATATTTCCACTTGAGATGCTTTGTATGAAGTATATCCTACATTTGTTGATACATGTCAGGTGCTTTGAGAAGGTAAACATGTTTCTAATTTCTATTTTCAAGATAATATCCTATGTCACATGGGGCATGTCTATGTTCTAGTTGCAAAGCAATAGAAGATGATATGGGAAGCACATTTCAGTAGGACTAGTTGGCACTTTGGTGTAGAAAATAAATTGGTAGTTCTTCAAAAACACTTCTATTGGTGCCATATGTGAAAGGATATGGAAAATTACCTCAAATATTTCACCCCATGTGTGATAACCAATCAAATAAATAAGAATCAAGGATTGTACACACCATTTATAGAACCAACTAGGCCTTGGGAGTCTATCTCAATGGATTTTCTCTCACATTTTTCCACTTCAAAACATGGCAAGTACTATATTTTTGTTGTAGTTGATAATTTTTCAAAAATGGATATCGTGATTGCTTGAAAGAAAACTATATCTATTGAAGAAACTGCTCAACAATATTTTAGTCATGTATGGTTCCATTTTGGTCTCCCCAAGTCCATTGTCTTAGATAGAGATAATAGGTTCCTAAGCATCTTCTTGTCCACTCTATGGAATATGATGGATTTCAAGAAGATGAAGTCCATAGCCTTCCATCTATAGAATGATGGTAGGATAAAAGTGGTGAACTACCTTATTGTTCATATGATTCAAATGTATTACTCCAAACATTCATGCACATGGGTGAGGGGCTTCTTTTCATAAAACACAGGTACAATTGGGCCCTTCATAGCTCGACCAAGCACACTGCATTTCAATTATTCTTTGGGTTCCAACCCATGGCACTAATTTATATAGCCATTTCATTCTCCACCATAGAATACACACCTCATGGGATATCTGAGGAAACAAAAGCAACAAAGTTCATTGAACAATTTCAACACATACAACAGTAGGTTCATCACATCTTGGAGAAGATGAATCAAAAGTATAAGCAATGCCATGATAAACATAGGATTACACACCATTTTGGTATGGGTGATAAGGTTTGGTTGTGGATTCATAAGGAATGACTTACAAGCCCACATATAAAATTTCAGCCTCTATGATATAGTCCCTACACCATCACCATAAAAGTTGGAGAAAATGCTTTTGAGTTAAACCTACCAACCTACATTGGTCTGCATCCAATATTTAACATGGATCTCCTTAAACCATATCATCCCCCTATGATAGACACTTTAGTCATATTAAAATAGCTAGACATTGATGATATTGATCTATATATTTTTGATCTAGTGGAGGAGGATCAAATTGTGGACACCTGGATGAAGACAATAAGAGGACACTCTATTCTGCTTTATCGGGTGGTCAAAAGGGGCCAGCTTAGCCACCAAGGTGCATAGCTTAAAAAGAATCAAATAAAGACACAACTACCACTCTTGATAAATAATATTGATTTAATGGGGACCATTGATTCTCAAGAATGGAGGAATAATTTGTGCAATAATTCAAGCGATAATTTGGGTGATGTTTCTACCCCAATTGATGACAGAACTTCTTGGAGCCATAACTTTTGCACCATAGCTCCAATTGACTCCCCGTTTGAATTTTTGAAAAGATAAAAATTAGGAGAACATGTTGAGATGGCACTAAGATTATCTTGGTGGGTTTTGACTCCCAAAAACTCAATGAAAGTGCCTAAAATTTCAATTTGAGTAGTGCAGTATAAAAATAGTAATTCCTCAAATTCTGTATTATTGTGAATCATTAAATTCAAACCTCTTCATTTTCTTCAATATTGGTGACCTTCCAAATCCTCCTACTACCTTCAAAATGTGTATAAATAAATATGTAACCCAAAAAGTAAATTAGACATCTCTTCTTAGAGATAAGCATATGTTTGTATTTGTAGTCTTGAGTAATAAAATATCTCTTCTTAGAGAAATCATTGTTACTATGTTATTTTCATGTTCTTGAAATATATTTCAATCAAAACTTTTGATTTTTGGATCAGTGTTATTAGAGCGGTTTGTTTTGAGAGTGTATGATTCCAAGGATGAGGTCAGGCTACGAGAAGCTTGGGTAGAAAATAATAGAGCTTCCAAAATATCCAAATTTTCACTTTGAATGACCTCAAATGGTATATGAAATTGAGAAATCCAATCCCTTTAAGGAAATGGTGAATGAATCCCTCCAATGGTAACAAGCATAGATGCTACAACAATTCACCCAAATTCTCCAACAAATTTTGATGGAAAATTTTGGCACCTCATCTGCATTCCCTAGCTCCTCATCCATGGAATATCCTTTCAGTGCCCTAACACCTTTCAAGGTTTAGCTGAGTTTTTATATCCCTACATTTGATGGAAAAATCAATGTTGATGTAGTATAAAATTGGTTGGATCAATTATCTTCTTACTTTTTTATAAATAAATTCACCAATGGAGAAAAAATCACTTTTGCTCTTTTGAAAGCATCATTGCCCATAAAAAATTGGTGGAAAGTGTACAAAAAGAGGTTCCATACATATGACATTGGCCTTGAGGTGAAACCTACCTGGGATAATTTCATGGAAGTAGTAAAGGAGGAATACTATCCCATTGGAGCATATGATGATATATACATACAATGGCAATAAATTCACCAAGGTAAGGGCCAATCTATTTAACATTACACTGACATTTTTCATTCTTTGTCTATGAGATTAGGCATCCAAGAAAGTGAGTAAAATAAGAATCCAATACCGTGGTGGACTAAAATGATACATATAGGGGGAAATGAAAATATTTAATTTGAAAACCCTTAATAAGGCATACAAGTTTGAAGTGAAGATTAAGCAGAAGCACGGAAGAAATAATATGAAGAGTCAGCTTTTGAAATGGAAAAGTGACAAAGAAGGTCAAACACAAGGCCAAAATTGGAAACAAAAGGAGTTCCAAGATAAGAAACTCTAGAAGGGTAAGACTAGGAAATGGTGTGATTACCATAAAACTAGAACTCACTCCAAAGAAGAATGTTGAGCCATCAAGTCACTAGTTTTTGAGTCATAATACTTGACATTTACTGCTCTACCTCATACACACCCTACAGCCAAAGAGGATAAAAAATAAATATAGATGTTGAGCCTGATACCATTATTTCTTCATCACAAACATGTGAGGAAAGGCTAGATGATAAAGAAAGGTTGTTTCACTTTAAATTATGGGTAAAAGGTAAGCCTCTACATTTCATTCATGATAGTGGGAGTCAAAAGAATTTAATCTCTACCAAAGTTGTGAAAAGTTTAAATCTATCCATGAAGCCTCACCTAAAGCCATAAAATATTGGATGGTTGAGCCTAGGAAGATACCTCCATGTCACCCATCAGTGTCTTCTTTCATATGCAACAAAACCTTTCCAAATTTAAGTCTTCTGTGATGTGGTCAATCTAGATATTTGCGATGTACTCCTTGGTCATCCATTCATGTATGATTGACATGGCATCTATGAATCACAAACTCAAATAATCATCCTCTCTCTTGGAACATGGTACTATAGGATATTAGAGATACCACCTCCCACATCTATCTCCCTTATTAGTGAAAAGTAATGTATGAGATTGGTAGAGAAGACAAGTAGTTCATTATTATGGTGGTCAAACCATAGAGATCCAAGAAGGCTGATGTTACAGTCTTGACTACACAATAAACACAACAATAGAAGTAGATGGAAAAAATCATGGGAGAATATGATGACTTATTCAAGTCACCAATGGGAGTATTACTTTACTACCAGGTAAAATATTCTATCAATTTGATCCCAGGATCACCTTTGCCTAATAGTCTTTTGTATCATAGATCAATTTTGGAGAATGATGAGATAAAAAGGTAGATTCAATAATTGATTCAAAAGGGTCACATCAGGCCAAGTTATTTTCCCTATGGTAGCTTGATTATCTTGACACCAAAGAAAGATGAAATATGGAGGCTTTACATTGACTATCGAGCCCTGAATAAAATCACTATGAAGAATCACCACCACCTCCCTAGGATTGATGACCTCTTGGACCAAATCTATGGTGCAAAGTTATTCACCAAAACTGATCTCAAATATGGCTATCACCAAATTCCCATCAATCCCATCGATGTCTGGAAGACTGCATTCAAATCTAAAGAGGGGATTTTTTAATGGTTGGTTATGCCTTTTTGATTGATTAACACACCTAAAACCTTCATGAGGATGATGGATGACATCCTAAGACCCTTCACCAACTCATTTATGGTTGTCTACCTGGATGACATACTAATATATAATATAACATGGGAGGAGCATCTGCAACATGTTTGTAAGGTGCTTCAAACTCTTTGGGAGCACAAGTTGTATGAAAATCTTGACAAGTGCACATTTAGGATGAAAATAATTTAGTACTTGAGTTAAATTATGAATGAGGAAAAGGTCCATGTTGATCTAGAGAAGATTTAGGTTATTCGAGAATGGCATTCACCAAGGACCCTCATAGAACTTCACAGCTTCTTAGGTCTTAGAAATTTCTATCACAGGTTTGTTCTTGGATTCTCATATGTTGTTTGGTCACTAACTCAAGTGAATAAAGGAGGAGTTAAAGATAAATTTCAATGAGGAAAAATTAAAAAAAGGGCATTTGAGAATTTGAATAATAGACTCTACTCAACCCCTATTCTTACCTTTCCTAACTTTCATCAACCTTTTGAGTTGATGACAAATGCATTTAAATATGTCATGGGAGCTATCATAATGCAACATGGCCATACTATTTCATATCATAGTGAAACTTTTATTGATACAGTCAGGAAGTACCTGGCATATGATAAAGAGCTCTATGCCATTATGTAGGCTTGCAAATAATGGAAACACTACATCTTGGGGAAAGAGATGGTCATCCACACTAACCATAGACCATTGGAATTCATCCAGACAAAGAGAAAACTATTAAATGAGAGGAAAAAAAAGTGGGTGACATATCTACAATAGTTCCATCTGATAATCAAACATAAAAAGGGGATATCAAATACAACTATAGATTATTTGAGTTGCCCATTAATGACTATACTCACAATAGTTCTTGACTTGTGTGGACATGAGACTGCCACTTGGGGTGCTCTATATGAAGCATATCCTAACTTTGCTGATACATATTAGGTGATTTGAGAATGTAAACATTTTTATAATTTATATTTATAAGATAATATCCTTTATCACATGGGGCATGTCCGTGTTCCAGTTTTAGAGCAACAAAAGATGATATGGGAAGCACATTTCAGCATTACCACTGGCCACTTTGGTGTAGAGAAGACATTGGTAGTTCTTAAAAAAAAATTCTACTAGTGCCATATGGAAAAGGATGTGGAAAGGTACCTCAAATATTTCACCTCATGTGTGATAGCCAAGCCAAAAAATAAGAAGCAAGGATTGTACATTCCATTACAAGAACCAGCCAAGCCTTGGGAATCTATCTCAATGGATTTTCTCTTAGGTTTGTCCACTTCAAAACATGACAAGGACTATATTTTTGTTGTATTTGATCATTTTTCAAAAATGGCCATCATGATTGCTTGAAATAAAAATATATCTATTGAAGAAACTGCTCAACTATATTTTAGTCATGTATGGATCCATTTTGGTCTCCCCAAGTCCATTATCTCAGATAGAGATATTAGGTTCCTCATCATCTTCTAGTCCACTCTATGGAAGATGATGGATACCAAGCTAATGAAATATATAGCCTTCCATCCATAGACTGATGATTATATAAAAGTGGTGAACCACCTGATTATTCATATGATGTTCACCTGATAAAAGTGGTGAACATCCATGCACATGGGATGAGGGGATTTTTTTTCATATAGCATGGGTATAATTAGTCCTTATACAACTTGACCAAGCACAATCAATTTCAAGTATGGTTTGGGTTCTAACCCATGGCACCAATTGATATATACATTCCATTCTCCACCATGGAATACAGACCTCATGGGAGATTTGAGGTAGAAAAAGCAACAAAGTTCATTAAAAAATGCAACATATCTAGTAGTAGGTTCATGACATCTTGAAGAAGACGAATAAGAAGTATAAGCAATGCCATGACAGACATAGGATTACACACCATTTTGATGCAGGTGATAAGGTTTGGTTGTAGCTTCAAAAGGAATGACTTTTAATTCCATACAAAAAAATTTAGCCTCTGTGATATGGTCCTTAAACCATCACCAAAAAATTTGGAGAAAATGTTTTTGAGTTGAACCTACCAGCCTACCTTGGTCTACATCCACTATTCAATGTGGAGCTCCTCAGACCATATCATCCCCCTCTATTAGACACTTCAATCATATTATAACAATTGGACATTGATGAGCTTGATCTATAGAGTTTTTCTCTATTAGAAGAGGATTAGATTGTGGACACCTAGATGAAGATAATAAGAAGATGCTCTATTCTAATTTATCAGGTGGTCAAAAGGGGATAACTTAGCCACCAAGGTACATGGTTTATAGAGAATCAAATAAAGACACAACTACCACACCTGATGAGGAATATTTATGCAATGGGGACCATTTCTTCTCAAGGAGGGATGAATGATCTGGGCAACAATTTAGGCCATAATTTGGGTGATAGTTTTACCTCAATTGATGTTGGAACTTATAAGAGCCATAAATTTTGCACCATAGCTCCGATTGACTCCCCCTTTGAACCATTGGAAAGATAAAAATGAGGATAACATTGTGAGATGGCACTATGGGTCCACTCAGTGGGTTTTGACCCCCCAAAATCCAATGGAAGTGCCTCAAATTTTAATTTTAGTAGTGTAGTCTAAAAATAGTAATTCCTTGAATTTTGTATTGTTGTGAATTGTGGAAGTCGAACCACTTAATATTAATTTAAATTTGTGACCTTTCACATCCTCCTCTTACCTTCAAAATTTGTATAAATTAATATGTTACCCAAAAATGAAATCAAAGATCTCTTCCTAGAGATAAGCATATGTTTGTATTTGCAGTCTTGAGTAATAAAACATCTCTTCTTAGAGAAATCATTGTTACTTTGTTATTTTTGTGTTCTTGAAATATTTTTTAGTCAAAAATTTTGAGTTTTGAATCATAAAAAATATGTAATAAAGGATAAAAAACAAACACCTAAGTGTAACATCCTAGATCCTAAAACTGATAAGGTTGTGTAGTAATATCAAATTTCATCTATGTACATGCTCTTGAGAGGATTTTAAGTGTTAATAAAAAAATAAAAGTGCATGGTTAAGTAAGGTTTTTACACCCCTTCTCTCAAGAGATTGTATGGAGACATGGAACTTTGGGCTACTCATCCTGCATCAACAATATTTCCATGGCAAGTGGGGTTATTCTAAATCTAATTTTTTGTGCATCTAGATGGTCCCAAGTGTGGTTAATACTAGAGATATAATCACATCAATTGAGTTTATAATAGATAAATTACTCTACAAGGGTTTATTATTATGCATATCGATTCCATCCATGTACTTCCTAGTACAATCCTTGAGTTATCTATACCTAACTCAGGTTTTCATTATGATGGGAGAGGTTAGCCTCAACCCCCTGGAAATCATAGTATATATTCCCTAATTTATATACCCCACCATGAAGTGGGGTTAAAACAAGGATGAAATATGAAATCATGGGTCAAATTTTCCCTTAAGAACTCATGAAGATGTTATGAACTCCCACTCACAAGATAAGTTGCATAAAATAAATGACTAATTGGAAAGACTCTAAAGGTTTTGTTTAGATCACCCAAACCATACGGGTTTTGGGGAGATCCTTAACAATGTTCTTTTCATGCCTTGGAAAAGGCATAAATTGAAAGGAAGAAGCACTTTTGGTCACCCAAATTCCCTAAATGGGATGGGGGGATAGCATACATGCATCCTTTATTTGTGAAAAATAAACAAGTATAAAAGATCTAGCATAAAACAAATAATTATTTACTTTAATGCACCAAATGGAAGTTTTTTTTGAAATTCTTGACCCCTTGGCCTTAGTTTCAAATTTGTAAAACTTTCATAAAATGCTACACATAAACACCTAGGTTCCTTTCAAGCACTAAAACCAAATGTTAAAGACTTAACTCTATTCCTTTTAGAGACCAAAATGAAATGTTTGAGACTTAACACTTGCAAATTTATGTTTTCTTTATCAATTTTGTCCTAGAAATTTTAGAGGATTTTGACCTACCTTGAATCACTTTCATGAATGAGAAAATAAGATTTTGAAATAAGCTCTTAGGTTTCTCTTCTTTTTACATAGAGAAAAATGTTGGTCCATAGAGACTAATGTTGGTTACAAGATAACTGATGCCAATTATAATAGAACCAATGTCAGTCAAAATAGAATTGATGTCAGTTACTTATGAACCCTTTGGCAAATTATTTTTTCACAAAACACTTCTTAGCTCAAAATTAGTATAATTTATCCATAAAAACCTATGGATCCTATAATAAAATGGTTAAATAGAGACATCAAGTTTTAAAATCATGAATGACAATTTATAACTTGTAAGGAAACTTAAAAAATTAATTTTTATACCATGTTTTAGCCTACACAAGAAATTGATGATGGTTAGACAAGATTGATGCTAGTTATGAAAAATTGATGTTAGTCTCTGTGTAAATCTATGTAACACTAAAAAATAGAATACAAAAAACCAAAGTAAAAACTCAAATTTTTAAGATGATCAAGCATTCATTTAAAAAACTAAGAGCTACACTTTGGTCTCCTTGGTATGTGAGATGTTTTAGGTCCTACCAAGCATGCCATTTTTGATCATAAGAATCCAAGAAGGGAGGTTAGTAACATTTTATTTTAAGAAATAAAACTCAAAGAAACATACTAACACTAATAATTACAAGCCTAGATCTTAGGGGTGAGTTTAATAACAAAACCAAATGAAAAGCACAACTAAAATGCAAAAGAAACATAGTAATTTACCTTCCTTGGGAGCTATAAATGCATTATTGAGTGGCTTTCTCAATTTGAGCTCAAGAAATATTT